>OZ023161.1:33538158-33817139 GCA_963678695.2 Diplodus puntazzo | reverse complement strand
AACATTTTGATTCACCAGATCCAGATTTTTGTTTTGATCCACATCAAATTGTACTTGCTCAGACATCCATTCTTTATCCATTCTGAGAACATTAAAAAAAAAAGTGCAATGTTAAAGAAAGTGAGAAAACATTTCCTGGATCAACATCCAAAGTCAGAGCTGTCTGTTCTGTGCTGAGACCCGTCCTCCATCCATGTACGGTGAAACTGGTCCAGTAGTTTTTGTGATAAACCAACAACACATGGACACGAGGGGACGACATGACCTCCTGCAGAAAGCTGGTGCTCAACCTTTAGATCTCTCCATCCATCCAACTGCCATCCAGCTGAGCGAGCGAGCTGGATCTATAACCTTCTATTAGGGAAAAGTCTCTTTACTGTGTGAACATGTTACAAGATTATCCTCATTTTCAGCATCAAAACTGAACATTCAACATTATTTCAGGTGCAGATGGATGTTTCTAACCTGCATCCTGATTGTAGCTGCCAAGAAAACTATATTTCCACGTGTTCACTTCTGTCTGAACTGTTCAGTGTTGTGTTGGTGAGCTTGTGTTCAGACTTTCTGTTATCTCCTCCTTCAGACCTGCAGGTGAACATCTGCGATATCCGCCCAGTTTTCCCACTGACTCAGGCCACAGTTTGGTTCCAGTTAATCATTTCTGATCTCGACACGCTGCCTCACGCTCTGCCTCCACTTTTCATTTGGATGAGATTTCTCCGTTTGTTCAGACATGTTGTTCACGGGTCCCTGCTTGTTTCTTGTCCTGGTGTTTTGGGGTCCCGTCGGGGGCGGGCCCATGACGGACCCCCATCCAGGTATGTCGGACCAGGAGCTGTTCTGGGGCTCCGACCAGTACGACTTCTCCGTGGTGCTTCGTGCTGCAGGGATTGAGTGTTTCTGGCACTTTGCTCACCGCGGAGAGAGATTCTACCTGAACTTCATGGTAAGAGGAAACACACTGAGTCCTCGACACATTTCTGTCCGCATGAGCACGTGTTTTCATGTTTACTTTGATTTTCAAGCCCACAAAAATGTGGTTTTAATCTCCAGTATTTCTATGTTACAGTAGATAAACATCACAACATGTTTTATCACACTTTAAAGGAAAAGTTCAAAAAATGAAACATGTAAATCCACGAGCTCGGCCGCATGTCGAGGATGTAAACGATGCACATGCAGGTAACTGAGTTGTGTTGTGTTTCTGCAGGTCCAGTGGGTCACAGGTGTCGGCAATGACAGACACCTGTCCGTCAGCGTCAACGCTCCCAGCGGCCTGTTAGTGTCGACTATTGATGACGCGAAGGGTCAGATCAACTTTGAGGCCGAGGAAACAGGTGTGCGTCTGTAACACTGCTTCACCTTTAATCGTTCACTTCCTGTGAACAACGCTCTCCGGTCTCATGTTGTTGTGAACTGTGTGCTCAGTCGCTCTCTCGCTCGTCTGTGTGTCCGTCCAGGTTTCCATCAGATGTGTTTGAGCAACTTCCACAATCGCTTCGGCAGCATGCAGATCTTCCTCAGCTTCGGTGTTTACTACGACAAATTCCAGGACCCCGGCAAGCTCAAGGAGGAAGAGAAGAAGAAGAAGGAGGAAGTCAGCAGAGACCTGAACAACACACTGACCGTCATAGAGGTACACACACACACACACACACACACACACACACACACACACACACACACACATTTACTTAAATACAATGTTGAGTTACTTATATTTCCACTTCACTACATTTTGTAGGCAAATAGTTTAATTAGTTACTTTTGTTTCCACAGGCTGAACATATTTTCATGTTTCATTCATCATTAAATGTCCCACAGTTTAATTCTGAAGCTCTTCATGTGTTAGAAACAGTTAGCGGTTGCTAACGAGTGTCTGAATGAGACTACAGAGGTTGTCGGGGACAGCGAACACGGAGACTCATCTACTCACTAGTCCGTCTTTACAGGCCACTTTAGTTACACACTGTTCTAACTCTGACTGTACAACTTGTACATTGATCAGTTTATAGAAAACCTGGATAGTAATTGTACAACATTAGCTTCTTACTGCTGCACATTTAATTTAGCTTCAACCATCACAGAGTGGAGTTCATCTGTGGGGATTATCTGGATCAACTGAACCTGGAAGGATCAGAAAATAAAAAATCTCATAGGCTTCTAGTGGAGGGAACCAGAGTGATGTCCCTGCACCGCTCTATCATGTGAATGACATTAACAGTAGTAGTAGTAGCAATAATCATAAAAGTCGTATTAATTGTTGTAATATTTAGTCATCAGCTGTAACTGTACAATCTTTTCTAACCTGTAACAGCAGCAGTGAGTGTGACTGCTGGTTGATGATGCTGGTAATATTGTACGGCAGCAGTAACTGCAGTATTTGACAGTTTAATACTTATAGTACTTTTATCCGGGTGTGTTATTCTGTCACAGGATGCGAGTCACAGAGTGTCGCGCTCCGTCTTCCACATGTTTCGTTACTACACTTTCGGCCGCATGAGGAAGAGCGCAGACTACTTCCTGCTGCTGTCCAACTCCAAGTACATCACCTGGTGGTCGACGGTCCTCAGCCTCCTCATCGTCACCTCCGGCTACCTGCAGCTCCTCTTCCTCAAAAGACTCTTCATCACCAAGACGTGCACGGAGACGGAGAAGCCGCGCTGCTGACGGACTCACATCTGTGTTCAAACACCTGAATCAGTCTGTGTGAAGGAAGCAGAGCTACAGAGGATGCTGGTGTTGTGTGTGTGTGCTGTGTGATACTTTACACACAATACATTCTTCCTCTAAAGAATAACAAATGTGTGATTTCTTTATCCAACATTTATTTGTTTTTATGCTCTTTTTGTCAAATTTACTCTTTTTAACTTCAGATTGTTCTTCCTGTTTTTTTTTCGGTTGATTTCTAATGTCGGATACTAAATGAGCAAACGTCACCAGAGAGCTGAATAAAAGAATAAAAGTTATGTTTCCTCTTCCTCTGAATGCAGCCTGTTCTTCTCCTCTACTTCCTGTCACCTCTACAGTAAAAGTAAAAAATATTGTGTGTATATCAGCCGATATATTGGGGTTGGAACTTTTCTCTTCCTGATATTGGTACCAAAGGTCTGTTGGTCTGTTTCTGCAGCACTGACTGATAGAAACCCACAGCGGCCTGTTGGACAGCACCGAGGGAAGTTCTACAGACGAGCGGACGCAGGTTCAGCTGTTCCAAAAAAACACTCTGACTGTGAGCTTCTGGTAGCCGTTGTGATTGAGCTCTGAACTAGAGATGGGATTTATGGCTCTTTCAGGGGAGCCGGATCTTGGTGAGCCGTTCCTTTCAAAGAGCCGTTCAAAAAACTAGCTCATTTGACTGATTTTTATATTTATTAAGTTTTAAGAAGCCAGCCTGGTGGTAACTCATTTTATCTTGGAAATAATCACTGGGAGGTATGATGGGGTGAGATTTGGGACAAAATAATACAAAATCAGATATCCCACCAATATCTGAGTTTGAATTATTCTGAAATATCGATTATAACCTCATTTGACGTGTGGACTAGATTTTAAAGTTTGATCTGGATTCATTGTAAATATTCCACAAGGTTGCGCCATTTGACAGTGACATCACTATTTTGGATTTACCCTTTGTACAAATTGTTTGTATGTGTGTAAAGCTAACATGACTTGTTATTCATGCAACACCTTACAAATAAACATTAAAAAAACAAAGCAGGCTGCAGTAAATTTCCTGCAAAACAGCTTTTAGTGCAGGGGGGCAGGGGCAGTCACATGTTTCTGTTTGTTTTTTTCTTTGTTTTTTTTTCCACAAAGGCAGCGTGCACAACTGTGGCGTCATGCTACATTTGCATATCTAATAAGCACCGTGCAGCTGGGCTGTCCCACTCAGGGGAGGAGCAAAGGAGGAGCACACAGTGATATATATGTATAAAGAAGAAGAACGGTTCCCAGCTGCGACTGGGTTCCCATCATTCATGTTAACGAGCCGTTCAATAGAATCGGTTCGTTCGTGAACGTCACAACACTACTCTGAACAGGACGAGCAGGTTAAACAGTCAATTAAAAGTTGTTACTATGTCCGCGGACAAAACTAGTTCAGCTGGTGCCACTTTCATTTACTCTCACCGGCACGCTTTAATTCAGACCGGCTGCTGGACAACAGGTGAATATACTTTTAACATTTTGATCATTTTTAACAGAACTCCATTCAAATCTGTAATTCAATTAATTTTGTGTCAGTTTTTATTTGATGAAAGAAATGCTGAATTTCTGGCTTTCTGACAATTGATACATTTTGTATTCAGTTGTGTTTTTTTTTATTATTGTTGTTTTTTCTTCATTGAACACTGATGGAGGGAGCGAGACGGTTCTGACCGGTGTCCTAACAAGTAATCATAAGTTACACTCGTATAAAAGTAAAAATATTGTTTTAAAAAATGACTTTGGTCACTCAAACCAATAGTTCTTGACTTAAAGTCTTAAAATATCGACTTTGAAATGTATTTAAGCCGCAAAAGTCATTTTCTGGCAATACATGTACTTAAGTTTTTAAAGTACAAATAAAAGTAAATGTTACATATATTTACATGTGTACTTTTCTGAAATTGGAATCAATCCTTTATCGATTGCTAATTCAGAAATGTTCTACGTCGGCGATCATGCAGCATTTAATCTGCAAAGTAACTACAGTACAGTAGTAACTAACGTAATCAAATATGTTGAGTGTATCAAAATTGTACTTTAAGCTGTAGTTTGTAAGAAGGTTGATTTTTTTAGTCTCATTCTGATGCTTTAACATCAGCTCGTCACCGCCCATAAGTACTTCATTACTTAAGTAAATATACTTGATATAAATGAAAGACAAAAGAAGATTTAACATTTAAAGGAAAGCTTCACAGTCAGGATGTTAAAACTAGTTTCCCTACTTTTAATATTAAAGAAGTTCCACTCTGATGCAAAATCAAGTGTTTCAATGTGTTTTAGACCAATTTGTGCACTTGAATGTAGGACAAGAGAGAACGCATAGAAAATGTTTGAAACAAAGAACAACACAATAATAGACTTAACTATAACTTTGGTCTTTGTTCTTTAAAACTCCACCCGCTCTCACACAAAAGTCAACTAGCGGGAAGTGATTGACTCACTCTCAGTTCTGGGAAAGAGAGCCTTCAGTTCAGTACGGTGGCCCTGAGGCTCAAAACACAGCAATATTTGTAGCACAGGCGTGTTCGACTCCATGAGAGTTCAAAGACAGGGAGAAAAACAGAGAGAAAATGGAGAAAAGTGATAAAAGAACCAAAGTCACTAATAAGTTTTAGCAGCTGTCTAATGTAAAGAAATACAGTTAACTAAGTATAAGCTATATACTTCATAAAATAGGAAAACCAAACTGAAAAGGTGGATGAGGATGATGAGAGAGAAAATTATGACACTTCAGGTCCAGTTCACAGGACTCACTTCAGCTCAGGTCGGGTTTCTTCCTTTAGTTCACTTCAGATTTCTGTCTCCGTCTCTACAGCTCATCATGGAAACAGGAGATGTGCTGGGTGTCTTAGACTTGATCTTGTCTGTGTGCAAGACCATCTACAACATGGCTAACGATGCAAAGGCCAACAAGAAGCACTGCCAACAAATCGCAGAGAGAGTCAAAGTTCTGGAGGACCTGGTTCTCACCATCAGACAAAGAGACTGCAGCAGAATCTCTTCCTCTGTGTACAAAGCTCTGAAGGAGCTCCGCGGGAGTCTGGACTCTGCCCAGACCCTCATAAGGCAATTCTCCCGAACCAAAGCCTTTGTGGGCTTTGTGACGTCCAGCAGACTTAAAGACAAGTTCAATGACATGGACAGCAGACTGACAGATAACCTCCAGCTCCTGTCTGGGGCTCTACTGGTCGAGCAGGGGGATGTACTGCACAAAGTGTATAAAACTGTCAGAGGACGAAAACAACCTCCAACTCGATCCACATCACCGACACCTTCATCTCTCTCGAGCATCACGGCACCCGTTCAAATGTCCGTCCCAACAGCCGCCACGCCTGCTCACAGCATCATGTCGCCCATACAGATGTACAGCCCCACGACTCTCATGCCTGTCAGTTACATCATGGCCCCCATGCCTCTACCAGGAACCATGACCCCTATGCCTCTACCAGGAACCATGCCCCCCCTCAGTTTCTCCACCACCGTTATCTCTGGGAATGCGAAAGTGTCCCCTGATGTCATCAAGTCCCTCATAGGCCAACAGTCTCTCCTTAGCATCAATCCCTCCATGACTTTCTCAACCCAGAATCTCTTCTAAGATGTCAGATGGTCGACAACTCTTTTGGCTCGTAAAACAATGGAAAACCTTATTATGAAACCAGAAGTGTGTGACTTGCATAATATTTACTGACAACAACACACCGAACAATGCTGGTGTTTCCTCCTCTCATTAGGTCTAGACGCTGTTACACCTCTTCCAATACTGTGCTGATATTCCATAATCTTCCAAAATCACAATCACATCGCCGGTGGTCTTCCTCTGTTTGTGTGCATCTGTATCTTTTCTGTTTATGTATTGTGATGTCACGAGAGGCTGTGTCCTAGAGGGGCACTACATTCCCCTGAGATGGCTGCAACCTCAAACAGCTATGGCTCCATCTGCTGGTGGAGTTGAGAATTACACCCCCCAACCCATATTATTCTAACACACCTGAGACTGATGAGTGCCTGATGAGCTGAAGGGCTGTTTGAGTGTTTGAGACACAGTTAGTGGGAGAGTGGCGTTTGGGAAAGAAGGCTCCTGGTTGTGCTCTCTGCAGGGGAAGTCTGGAACCAAAAGACTGGAAATACTCACCCAACGTCCGGAGGGCTTACTGCTGGATTGGCACGGGCTACAGCGCTAACTGAAGTAAGGTTGAAGGCTACTGTTTAGCAAGAGGATACTTACCCGAAGGAACCGGGATTATGATTTCACCACCGAAGAGACATTGTTTAAGTTTTGACCGTTGAAGACCAACCCTACCCTTAGTTAACCCCTTTTTGAAATTGGAATACCTTTTCTGTTAAATTCCCAAGAACTGTATTAAAACTCTTGTTTATATTCTAACCTTGTCTCCTCGCACTACTTGAGCTGTCCCGCTGAGAGCCGTGTAGCCTCTCATGGTATCACAGTATGTACGTAACCATCAACTGTCTTCAGGTGAACTAGTATTACCTGTATTTTTACGATTGTCAAATAAACACTACTGTGTTTCCCATCTTTTTAATTTTATATATTCTGGTTACCTTTTGCCTCGATGGCTTGTCTCCAGAAAACCATGTCAGAGGTGAACAAGAGGAGGTCACTATGTAGTTTTCTAGAAGAAATTCAAAGTCAGAAGCTGCTCTCAGAGGAAAATAAGGTCCCAGAACACTGTCTGAAGCTAAAGAAGGTGGCAGGGTCAGCCACATATAAACAAAGTAAATCAGTATAAATTGTGTCGTCCTTTAAGGTCAGTTTGGCTAACCAATTTATTCAGTCATGAAAACAAAGACAGTTCTGTTAGTTTGTTTCTCTTCTCATTAACGTTTCTTCCCCATAAAACCACAGACTGTTCCTTTAAGTAAAATACACCCTGTGAAGTGAGTTTCATGGGATCCGTTGAGACTTTCTGTTGTGATTTTATCCATGGACGTCTGGTCACTACAGTGTGTGATTGTGGTTGGGTTACACTGATTGTAGATGTGGTTAATGATTGTTTTCCAGTTGATATCTTAGAATCAACAGCAGAAAGCAGCGGGGTCCTTCACGTCCTCCACATCCAGCTACCGTCATGCTGCTGAACGCTCTGCTCGTGGTGTTGAGCTCTCAGTGCATCTGGGCCAGAAAGTCTGAGCCTTCCTTCGATGAGGCGGACGCAGGGTTTTTCAGGGGATCAGATAAATATGACTTTGCCATCGAAGTTCCTGCTGCAGGGATGGAGTGTTTCTGGCACTTTGCCCACCAGAGTGGAAGCTTCTACCTGATGTACCTGGTGAGACTTTCCAGACCACATCTGCAGGATCGGGTTTCATCTTGTCTGCAAAGATAAATGTGTTTATAATTCTATGTACTGTTTGTTTGAACACACAGTTGGGTATGCTGTTGTGCCTTTTTGCCACATCAGGCTTATCGCATTGGTTTTCAAGGTGATCTGGTTTGACTTGTGGTCTTTGTTGGTGGATAAGTGTGTGCAAAGGTCTCCCGTACACAAATACAGACTTGTGTAAGCAGTATATGTGCTAAGACGTGGGCCCTTTTTCTAATATGTGGATAGTTGAATTAACTTTATTTGATAGCTGATAATTTAACAAATCAAATCTGTAGAAAAAATGTTGGTATTGTTCCTACAGTGTCCAGCTGTTTTTAAATCCAGCTGTCAGAATAAATGTTCACAATGTTCGTTTCTGCAAAACCACATATGTGTTGAAACTTGACTTTTCTTTATGGTTCACCTAAACATTTTCTCTTTCAAATGTTTGTTGTTAGGTTTAGGCACAAAACCACTTGGTTAGGGTTAGGAACAGATGTTTGGCTTAAAATACCTGGTTCTGTTGACATAAAAAAGCTGGAAAATGTCACGATGTCTATTCAAAAATACCTTGTTTGTTTCCACGAAGGTTGCTGGGAAGTGCACAACAGTGAATTCATGGCACTTGCTGATTTTTAAATATTTGAGTGTGACCTCAGGTACAGTGGGCGACAGGGATGGCCAATGACCAGCGCCTGTTCGTGACAGTCAGCTCACCACTCGGCTCTCTCATGGCTTCAAAGAACCAGGCTGTCGGACAGATGAACTTCCAGACTGAGGTGACAGGTAGGACCGTCATAAACACCACAGTCCATTATGCATCCAAAAAATATTTTTATTGTCTGGATGTAACTGCGGTCACCTTCCAAAAGGTTTTTACCGGATGTGTTTTGGGAACCACAACAATCAGTTTGGAGGCATCAGGGTCTTTATGAACTTTGGCGTCATCTACGAAGGCTTTGAGGAGTCACAGAGAGAGCTGGAGGAAGGAGAGAAAGTCCTCAACAGCACTTTGGGCAATATTGAGGTATTTGTTGCACATCCAGTCTCGTGGATTTTAGTGCTGTTACTGAAAATTATGAGGTGACAGACTGATGTTGGGAATGACAGACTTACTTCAGATGCTTCATTACTTTCTGAATATACAGTTCAACTCTCTGTCTCGTCTACATTTACGAAAATCTCATGTTAAATTTGGATTTCTCTTGTGTAAAGACAAATGTTTCATTTAACATTTTCACCTGATTGGCTATATTTAAAATATGAACTAAGATTTTATTACATGAAAAATAATTATCTATCAATCAATCAACTTTATTTCCAGACTCATAGTCCAATAAATACACATACAATACATTACAACACATACACAGACAACAACAGGACAATTAAAAAAGGCAATGATACCAGTGTTTCCACATGGATGACTGGTATCGCACAGTACTAAAACCAGGTTTTGACAGCAGCATAATGATGAGGTTACATGAACCATTCAATCTGCAAATAAATGTGTACATTAGGTTTCTCAACAGTGCATGGAATGTGTTGACTCCGACCCTACAAAATAGTTCAGTTGCACTGCTCCACCTTGGTTTTTTAGGCAGTATACGCAAACCATCATTATAGGCAATTTGGAGCTTCTGGATGCTAGACTTTTTAAACTTGATCCATAAGGGGGCAGTATACAGAGGAGTACAATATGCTTTAAACAGGCTTATCTAAGCTTCATCTGAGCACCAGTAGAATTTCCTAACCAGCATGTTAGCTTGTGCATATAACATGCGGCGCTGCCTATAGATGTCGTCATCATCATCACACAATTGATCTGTGATGATGTGTCCTAGATATTTAGTTTTATTACCTACAGTTAAAGCTTGCCCTGCCAGGTAAAAATATGGAAAGTTTAAATCCCTATCTGCTTTTGTTTTACAGATCAGAACAAAACTCTTTTTGCTCTTGTACTTAACATCAAATTTGACACCATACTCGGTGCATATGTTCAGCAGCTCTTGGAACCCAGCACTGCTAGGAGAAAAGATAGCTAAATCATCGGCATACCTAAGGTGGTTTACCAGGGTGTTGCCAAGCATGCATCCTGTTTTACTGGTTCTTAGTTGATCAGATAAATCATTCATATAAATATTAAAAAGGGCAGGTGAGAGTAACCCCCCCCGACGAACCCCATTATGTCACATAATATACAAATACAATTGGTTATTTATATACGTATATGAACCAAAATTCTAAGGTGAAAATTATGTCACATTTGACCAGGACATTTTGTACAAGTGTGGCTTTTTTCACCTATGACCTAACTCCCACATGTTTCTTAACATTTTTGCATGTGATGACAAACATTTATAGGTGATTTATAGGTGTTTCAAATGTGGAAATGAAATTCCATGAGTAGAAACAAAACGTTGCGCATTACAACACATGAAATGTGCTTCGCCACATTTTAACATGGAAGTGAAAATAAAACATCATGTGAACCTGGATTTTTCACAAGTGGTTGTTCTTAACAGTTGAAAAGAAAATAATGATTTACATATTTTAGATGTGAATTACATGTTTTAACATTATTTTTTATTTCAGTTCAGTTTGGATGTTACATCTTTAACATATCTGATTACATATTTTCCTATATAACCGACTGTTAGAATTTCCACATATGGATAATCTGTTGCACACTACGACACAGTTACATGCAAATCACATGAAACTTTACGATGTTCCATGTTCGGTGTAGGAGAGTGTACAGAGGCTCCAGAATCAGATCTTCCACATGTGGCGTCATTACAACTTTGCCCGCATGAGGAAAGGGAAGGATCACCACCTCCTCCTTTCCAACCTCAACTACGTCACCTGGTGGTCGGCAGCCCAAAGCTTCATCATCGTCCTGTCAGGATACCTGCAGCTCCTCGTCCTCAAAAGACTCTTCCGCACAGACTCCAGCAGGCCGCGATGCTGAAAGCTTAACATCCAAACCTACAGATGATGTCATGATTTCTACTTTCTCATATCAATTTTTATTGATACATTTTTGGAAGAGATAAAGATGCTGCACACAATCTGAAGCTAGTGTGTACAAACCAACAGCAAATCCTTAAATACAGCAGGACACCTGATTATCACTGAAAGGTGATCGTCATTGGGAATGTTTAGGAAAATAAATAAATCAATGTACAAAACATTCAGCAGTCTGGTCAAGCTGGGTGTCTTTAAATAGGCCAGAGACTGATCGGCTTGGTTCTCTCCCAGACAGGTCCAAGCTTCTGTTGGAACAATTTTTTAATTACATCTTACGATGCCAAAATAAAATCGACTTGTCATCTCAAAGATTTAGTGATCTCATTTTACATCCTTGAACATTTTAATGATGTGGTACAATTAGAAAATACTCAATTACAAGTAATAGTCTTGCATTTTAATCAACCTGCCAGAAATATTCTTCATGTTTAAACTACATATTTCTACATCGGTTTAAGTTTCCAGGTGATGTTGGGTATGTGGGGCTATACATGGAGGGCATGGTGCTGGGTTGAGGCATTGGAGCTGTGGGGCTGGTGCAGCTGGCTTGTCCACTGTAATATTCTTCTTCCTGTCTCCTTCCTGTTACAGTTTCAAACACCTTGTGCAGCACATTCCCCTGCTCGACCTGTAGCGCCCCAGACAGGACCTGGAAGTTATCAGACAGTCTTTCATTCATCTTGTTGAATTGCTCTTCATGGGCAGAACCCTTTATAAAGTTCTTTACACCTTTAGTTTGGGAATACTTCATGATCAGGTGATGTTGTGAAAGCACTCCAGAGGTCTCGATAAAAATATCCAGCAGTTCAGGTTTAAAGTACTAATCTGAACAGTGGTCAGTCACTTGGCAACCGTCTTGTCAAGCTGTCACAGGGAACTAGTCGCAAATACTTTATACACAGTTTAATGGTGAAGTTTTGAACCGAAGGGTCACAACATAAATCTGCATTTATACTTTTGTGTACTGCTATATAACATTTACAGTTTAAATTCACATTCAGGGCATTTGGCAGAGGTTTTGTCCAAAGCGACTTACAATAAATACCTTTGTAACAAGAAGGAAACCACAACATATCACTGTCGATAGTGTAAGGATGCTGCATGTCACATCCCCCTTTTTCCCCCAAATTTCCTATCTGTCTACTGCTTAATAAAGGTGTCTATGCCAGAAAAAAAATCTAACAAAAAAAAAAGCAAATAGACATGTTGGGCCTTGCATTACACGAGGCACAATTAAGTAGTGTTTATGCAACATTAAAATGGAGATTTAGGTTAAATGTGGTTATCAATATGATTAGTGATTATCAGGGAAAATTTAGAATTGCCTCACACGGGGCACCATTATGTTATGTGCAGCACTATATGAGGCCCAGTTAAGTAGTGTTTATGCAACATCAGATTTAGGATAAATTAATCAATAATTTAATGATTTTCAGGGATAACTATTTATAATGATGACTAATATGATCAAATTTACATTAGATCAGCTCGGGGGAACCACCATTGAAGAAGGGAAAACAGCAAATTTACTAAATCGGTCTCACAAAAAGTTACTGAACTGTTTATAGCTTGACTATTAATAACTTAATAACAACAATAGTTAGTACAATATTAAACGGACAGCAAGAAGGCTAAAAGCCTTTGAGGATAAGAAGTCGATGGAGTACAGGGTGAGAGAAAGAGGGAGAAAAAGAAGGGGGAATATCTGGTCAGTGGGGGGTCTGTAGCTATGACCAATCGTAGCTCAAAGCTGAATTTTGCACTTCGGTGTGAAGAATGGTGAATTCTGAGACACTGTGTTCAGTTTAGAGTTCATTTTGAAGTCCACAATGAATGGCTTCATCTGTGGGTCCTAACAAATACAATGTTCAAGCCCTCATCAGAGTATAGTAGCTGCTATTCAGGTCGCCTGTCTGAACTACTTAGTGATCGAAACTTACAGGACCAGAAAGTTAAAAACATGGATTGATGCGGGTTTAGTTCAGTGTTGAAACTCTGAATCTGTGTCTGTGTCTGTATTTATCTTCAATGTACGGAGCCCCTAAAGGTCTTTCTCGTGTGCACGTGCCCAATTATGCGAGACAATCAGTGTCATCATCCCTCAGCCTGGGATATTGTTTGAAAACTGCAGGTGGATAGGTGACAACTATTTATTAATTGAGTTTAGCAATGGTGAACTTGTCCTGCATCATGATTTGGACTCACAATGAGGATATGGAGTCTAACAATTCTGTGAGAGCTGTCACTGACTTCATTTACAGGCTTTCATAAATCATACAGTCCATATTTGCAGGTGGTGACGATGATCCAGATTATTGCTCTGTGCATTGTCTCCAGTTTTCCTGATATCGAAACCTATCAGTGTGACTCACTTTAACTGCATGCCTGAGCTCCTAACGACCCACATGTTTGGGGCCAATGGACCGTAGCTCTTATTACCTCAAACAGGATGAGCAGGTTTAACAAAAAAAAATTGTTTTGTCTGCGGCACTGTGATGGCACACCGTCATAGATACCAGGGATGTTTCAGATGAAACACCTGAGAGGAACAGGGAAGACGTTTGTTTGCACATAAGTGCTTGGATTAACTCTCTGGCCTGCTTGGATCTGAGCGTCGGTCAACAGGTGAATAATCTCTCATTTAAGTGAATGTCTGGAGTGAAAATCTACAAAATGTCTTTTCATTGGCTAAAAAAACTCTTTAGCTTGATGACATTTCTTTCATTTAACTCAGCTGGTTTTTAAATGGTTGATTTTGCTTAAGAAGAGGAAGACTTTTTGTTGAAATGTACATTTAGTAATGGACATTGAAACTGGGTTTGTTTGCTCTAAATTAATCTGAAGCTGATTCAAGGCTTTAGCATTCAATCCTTTAATCACTAGTGAAATTAAAAACAAATTGACTAAATTAAATCAATTAAAAGCCCAATTTGGAGATACAAGTACTGGACTGTTGAACAGAAGCCTTGTTATATTTTATAAAGACTGAAGAAATGTGTTAAGAAGTCGGTGTTAGTGTTGCGCTCTCCTAAGAGAAAGCATGCAGAAAGTTTTCATCACTGCGACTCATAGTCACTATTGCGCTCAAACTCAAAAACAATGTCTCTTTTCAGAAATTATGACCCAGTTCCTCAGGATAATCCGTAGACATGGACACAGTAAGCTGCAGCACCCCCAAAGTGGCATTACTGACTAAAAACCTTTAACCAATCGCCCACATGATATAAAAACTGTGTATGAGTATGAACTATACTGAAGACTGGAGTCTCTGTCAGCTGTGACAAACAGGCACATATATTCTATATTGGTATATAACGTGCCAAATTTACAAGAGGGACCAAATAATTTCAAATTTATCGTCGAAAGTCTTATACAAAGTTTATAAAGCTCCTCCAAACTCAACAACACATAAAAATTGAGAGATGTTATAAGGGGGCCTGGGGAATTCCTCTCTGACCTCATCTCCTTGCTGTTGTCGACTGCTGCAGCATAGCTAAAGTTTAATAATGCAGAAATAACAGAAGAGAGAAAAAAGAGATTTAGATTTCTGGGTGGTACTACAAACAACCAATCAACTGTTCTGAAATTAGCAATATCATGCTCGTAACCGTCATTACTGACTGTCTGTAGACTAGAAAATAAATGAATAACCCAACATAGTTTTCTTTTGTATCTCCATGAAGATGAATCATGAAGCTTTGATGTAAATGCAAATGTCAAACATTTTCAACTTGAATATCCTCATTTTTAACTGCTTTTCATACTACACAGAGCGTGCGTTCACAGGCACTCTTATTTTTTGACTTTGTCATGTCATCCTTAAGATTTGACTTGAGACTTGATCATTTGAAAACTCCAGCAGTTTGATCATCTTTATGTGGAGACTTGGCTTAACTTTTTTGACTCTTGAAGAAATGCTTTAATTGGAAATGTTCTCCATGAATGTTTTTATGCATCTTCATGTTTTTGTTAATTGAGCCTGGTTGGGTTCACTTCATAGTGGCACCACCTAACTGCTTCTCTGTCTCTACAGCTAATCATGGATGTGGTTGGGGTCGTGGGTCAAGTAGGAGATGTCTTGGGTGCAGTAGAATGTGTCTTATCCATATGCAAGGGCATCGTCGCGATGGTTCAGAATGCGAAGGCCAACAAGGAGCGTTGCCAGCGAGTCGGCAAGAGAGTTAAAGCCCTACAGGACCTGGTTCTCACCATCGAGCAAAGGGGGCCTGGTCAAATCTCTGTCAATGTTGTGAACGCTCTGAAGGAGCTCCGTGACACTTTGGCTGCTGCCAAGCAGCTGATCATGAAGTATTCCCAAACTAAAGGTGTAAAGAACTTTATAAAGGGTTCTGCCCTTGAAGAGCAATTCAACAAGATGAATGAAAGACTGTCTGATAACTTCCAGGTCCTGTCTGGGGCGCTACAGGTCGAGCAGGGGAATGTGCTGCACAAGGTGTTTGAAACTGTAACAGGAAGGAGACAGGAAGAAGAATATTACAGTGGACAAGCCAGCTGCACCATCCCCACAGCTCCAATGCCTCAACCCAGCACCATGCCTTCCATGTATAGCCCCACAGCTCCCATGCCCCCCATGTATAGCCCCACAGCTCCCATGCCTCAACCAAGCACAATGCCCTCCATGTATAGCCCCACAGCTCCCATGCCCCCCATGTATAGCCCCACAGCTCCCATGCCCTCCATGTATAGCCCCACAGCTCCCATGCCCTCCATGTATAGCCCCACAGCTCCCATGCCTCAACCAAGCACCATGCCCTCCATGTATAGCCCCACAACTCCCATGCCTTCACCTGGAGCCTTCGCCCCCATGCCTGTCTCCATGCCTGTCTCCACCGCCTTTGTCTCCCAGCCTGTCTTTTGCTCCCCAACTGTTATCAATACGACCTTCAGACCGGTCATAAGGGCCGTTGCTCCAGTGCGAGCACCCATTGCCTCTGTTAGAAACTATGTGGTTAACAATACATATTTTCATTAAAATAATGTGAGCACAGTGTAAGAAGTGATGATCAAGTGTAACGTGTGAGGACAACGAGGAAGGGCCAGGACAGAGAGTTGTAAACCCTATTTGTTTCTCTGGTGACTTAAAGATATGATATGTGAAAGTTTGGTGACATATTCAAATTTGCTGCTGTCGCCGACCCATTTTGTTTCACCTGTTTGTGCCTGTAGAGAAGTTCTAATACAAGCAGGGGACATAATAAAAACTGTTGTAAACATCTGTTAATTTTGTTTTATTCTTCTCAGGAATGGGAACATTACTGTAATTAAATAATGACAGGGCCACAGCAACTTTTATAAGAGCCAGCTTCATTTACTTGTTGTCTTTGGAGTACTCGAGTATAACTCTGCAACTACAAGGTCCACATGGAATGTCTTGGTACCGACATCAGGGAGTGCTCGTGAGATTTCTGCAGAGGTGTGAGCATCAGTTCGACCTCACTGCGTCAGATTAAAACGAAGGTAGAAAAAGGCATTAACAAAATGTTAAATCTAAAATTTAAGAGTGAAATGTGAATGTTTCTTCTGTCGGGACCGATGCTGATCAAGTGCAGCAGAGCAAAGTTACATTTTATTAGAGACATGTTTGGGACGAATCCCCAAATTAGCCACTTTAGCACATTTTTGCACCATCCAAGTTTGTTTCAGATTCCTCGCATTACAGCCAGGAAACATATTTACTTTCTTACATTTCACTACAAACATTCATTCCATCTAAACACAACTGTGTCTGTCCTTAAATCTGTAGCATCTCAGCTGATACACACCATGTTGTTTCTGGATTGTGCAGCTTTGTGAGCCGGCTCAGTTGTTGTTGCTTCTGCTTTCGTTTATCATTGTTGGAATTGGGTTTGGTTTTCGGGTAGAGATTGTTATGATGTGCTTCTTCCTGTTGAGTGGGTATGCTGCATGACTATGCTGCTACGTGATTAGCACTGGGGTTCTACAGGTTAATCAAGTTTAGCTCCTACATGTTGCATCCCTCCTTCTTACAGCAACATAATGTCTGTTATTGAAGGTCTGATCAGCTGATATGAACCAAACCAGTTGCTCCTTGTTAGTAGAGATGAAGTGACATGTGAGCACGCCCTCTAGTGGAGCTCATGGCAAACTGCAGCCTGCAGCCCCATGAGGTCTTGCCCTTGATAAGTAAGTACACAAAATCCCATGTTCTTATTTATGTAGAAAGAAACAATGCTACACTTTACAGAAAATAAGGCAGAAAGGTGGCAGGGTCTGTCACATATAAAGAAAGTAAAACAGTATAAATTGTGTTGTCCTTTAAGATCAGTTTGTTTATTCAGGTTATCCGGTCATGAAAACAAAGAGTCGATTTAAAGATAACGATCTGTAAATATTCTGTTGTTTCCTTGGTTATAAAAGTACAAATTATGTGCAAACCATGAGGCATTTCTGTGATTCTGTTAAACATTTATTTGCACAACAACCTGCATCTCTATCACAGAGACGTTGATTATTACTGTGGGATCTGACACACAGCATGAAGCTTTCTGAATCTGTTATCTGATCTAACCAGCGTCTGTACTGAACCCAACCCCCACTCCTCCTATCAGGCTTTGACAGCATGCCAGTGATAACGACTCTGCTCCTCTGTTACTGCAGAACACAGTAGTACGCTCTAGTTTCATATGCCAACTCTTCCACTCTTTGCAGTATGTCCTCCTGTTCGACCAGCTTGTCTTCCTGCTCTTCCAGCTTCCTCTCCTGGTGGACATGCAGAGCCCCGGAGAGAGTCACGAAGGCGTCAGTGAGACTTTTGTTCAGGTTTTCGGACTGTAATTTGTAGTCACTGGATTTAATGATCTGAGTCACCGGATATTTCTTGCTGAAATTGTCGAGCAGCTCCTTCGCTGACACCAGGATGGTGTTAAGTTTTTCCAAAGCTTTGCTCACGTCTTCAGAGTGTTGGCCTGACTCCCTCTCTTGGACGAACGCCACCAGCTCTTGCAGCGCTTCAAGTCGGCTCAGGATGTGGGGGCATTGCTGACCATTGTTCTTCATCGTATCAAACATGTTGTAGACGCTCCGGAGGGGCATGATGACATCCATGATGATCTGAAGAGACAAGGAGGCAGTTAGCAAGGAACAAAATGGATAGGATCATTTTAAGCCTCTGATATCTGGTAACAAAGGTCATAGCTGCTGATCAGCTGTGCAGTGCAGAGCCCGACCTTCAGGAGGAACAAACATCCAGAAAACCATCACATCAGATACACATAAGATGTTTGACAATTTATTCAAAAAATGTGCAAATCACAAAAATCAGTGAGTTGTAAAGAAAGTAAAATACCATCTAGTTGAGTAAAAAAAACATCACCTCAATATAGTCGTCACAAACATTAACATGGCACAAAAGTCACAATAAAACAGATCATATCAACAGTCACAGTTATGCAAAAGGAGAGTCTGACTGTCGGCTTGCGAAATCGTTATGATTTTGTGCTTATCACAATCTTACATTTTAATAGTTTTATAACAAAATTTTAGTTGAAAAATTATCCTTTGAATAAACAGACGTCACACGTGTAATCTATATTTTCTTTATTCTGTTAATCTGTTTTCTAAGTCTGATCTTTTTAACTAAAAATGTTCTAACAAGAAGCTGAGATAAGTGATATACTGAGAGGAAATTATTTCTTACGGTAAAGTGGACAACAATGCATGATGTCTGTCTGAATGCAGGTGTGTGCAAGACATTAAATCAAACAAAGATGTGTCATCCTGTAACGAAGGTCGAGCTGATAAGTTATCTTCCTCTCCTCCTCTGGCCATCGTCCTCCGGTCAGGCTCATCACAGATTCACAACTTGAGATTTTTAAACTGTCAGACACAAACAGAGTCACTGTCCTGCACAGGTTGGTCTCTAAAGATCAACAGGTTTCTGTTGGAGACCCAATGAAAGACCCACAGGACCTCCGCAGGTCTCTGCAGCTCTACAGTTACATAACTCAGAGATAATAAAAACTGTATTTATCAAAACACAGATGGTTGAAGGTTAATTGGCAGCATTCTTTATAACGCAATATAACTCTGTAATTCAGAATGATATGATGTGATATACTGATGACATCCAACCCAGATAAATCCGACTTTAACCGTCTTCTTGATCTACTCGTCCTCACCTGCATCTCATTCCCTCATCAGCTGTTCTGCTCATAAACAAGACGGTTCTGTTCGTTTCCCTACATTCTTGTATGATCCTCCTGGCTGCAGCCGCCTTCCTGTTCTCGTTCTTGACTCCATTAATTGTACAAACGGCCCATCACTGCGTAGAGGGGCTGTGATTGTCGTGTTGTCCTTGTTAGAAGGATGTAGAGTTGGACAGAATCTTGTCCCTGAAGCACATCACAGCTCGATCACTGCTTTGGTTTCAAAAGAGTTTTCAAAAACAATTTGATAGAGAAATCTGCTAGAGAAACTGGAAACATCTCTACAGCTCATATCTCAAAACTCTGCAGCTCAAATGGATGAACAGCAGGACAGGTAGGAGGAAGTAAATATATTTATTGGTTTTGGGTTGAATTTTCCATTTAATCTTGTGTTGACCACAGACCTTATTTCAGGCATTTAACCAAAACCCAGAGAATTATAAACTCATTTCAAGCTTTAGGACTCCTGCAGTGTTCAGTTACAACATTTATGAAACAACCAAACCAACGAAGAGGAAGAAAATGATCAAAGTCAATTAGATGAAGGCCTAAAAATGAATGTGTTTCCCAGTTCAGCTGCAGTGACTCATCGATTAGTTGTAAACTATTTTGCTGATAAATGAAGAAAGTAGAAATTCTTGATTCCAGTTTCGTAACTTGGACATTTCTGGGTTGCTTTATGACAGTAAACTGAATATCTTTGAGTTGTGGACAGTGTCGTAAAAAAAAAGTATCCACTCGAGTAAAAGTGAAGATGTCGAGCTGAAGTGTTTATCCGTTTATCTGTGGTCACTGAAAAGTAACTTAAACATATATTTACAAGGGTTATTTACAAGTATTCATATTTTCTGAATCACTGTTTTGTTTTTAATAAAAATCTGATTGTTGACTAAATCCTTATTTTAAAAATGCTCTACTTTGGCACTGATACAGTCATTTGTAACTGAAGTTATCAAATCAATTTGCCTCCAAAATGTGGTGCAGTTAAGATACAAAGTAACAAAGAGTGGAAATACTAAAGTAGCTCAAAATTGTACTCAAGTACAGGACTTGGGTCAATGTACTTAGTTACATTACTTCACTGGTTGTGCATTTGAGGATGTCATCTTGGGCAGAAGGAAACACTGATCGACAGTTCATAAATCAAACAGACAATCGTCCTGCGGCACACGTTGAAGGATCTCAGCTTCCTCAGGAAGTAAAGTCTGCTCATCCCCTTCTTGTACACAGCTTCAGTGTTAGATCTCCAGTCCAGTCTGTGGTTGATGGTAACACCAAGGTACTTATAATCCTCCACCGCCTCCACATCCCTTCCCACAATGCACAGGGGTTGGAAAGCCGTCTTCCTCTTCTTCCTGAAATCTATCACCATCTCTCTGGTCTTGCTGATGTTCAGCCGCAGGTGATTAATCATTAGGTTAGGTTTAAATCACTCATGAACAGTGAGTCGTGTAAGTCACTGAGTTGTTTTCTGTTATCGTCCTCTCGTTCAGGTCAGCTGATAAGTTATCAACCTGTCTGTGACTTCAAAGCTCAGAGACGCTCGATGCCACGTATGTTTTTAAGGTTGCCTGCGCCTCCAGGCAGCTCAGATTAAACAGACGACAGTCTCGCTGTCCTGCTGGAAAACATTTGGACGTTTCAGTTGAGTTTTAGAGGCTGAAATTTTTTATAGTTTATTTGCAAAACTGAGAACCAGGAGAAAATGTCAGGTAGTGAATAAGAAAACAACTGCATGGTGACACTGTGTTTAATGTTACACCGCTATGAATTGTGGGTAATTCTCTTCGGCAAAGTCAGAAATGCTGACTTGCAGAAAGTTGTTCACAACTTAGAATAACTGACTTGTATATTCATGTTGCTGGTCTTTAGTGATTCATATTATATCATATTTTTTGGGAGCAAAAATTCAGACATATGTCACAGAAGTGAAACAATAAAATATCACAGTATCAATAACTCATTTTGAGTAGATTGCATATAAATCTATGTTTTGCACAAACTAGAAGCAGATGACAGACTGAGAGAAACTCCTGCCGTGTGTCAACATTCATAACTAATTAACCTGATTCTGACACTCGGAGGTGAATAGGACTTTGTCTGCAGGACTTGAATTGTTAAACTTTATTGACACCACTCCTTTTCCACAAACAGTGTCTCCATTAGTCTGGATGATACACAGCACGCTGCTGCTCATTAGGATCTGTAGACATCATGAGATGCTGCAGTCAGGCACAAAACAGTCAAGTACAACTGAGAACGATCGACACTGAGAGTCGTTTTGTAAAGATAAACTGTGAGAAGCTGAACTGTTGGTGTGTTATATTTGTATTGCTACTAATATAATTAACTAAAAATGGCTGAAAAATGACCCCAACCACGTACAGATTGTTCCCGTCTCACTCTCGCTGTGATGTTCAATCTGCCAGCAGGTTGGACAAAAGAAGTGCGTCTGCCTCTCCACAACTAAAACAGGAGGAGGCATCGTTTTTCCCCGGTCACCGTCCTCAGGTAACCGTACGGACAACTGGAATAAATGTGGAAACTCTACACTGCAAAAGAAAAAGAAGCTTGCAGATGGAGGAGGCGAAGAAGGTGAAGACAGAATGATGCGCTCCAGTGTTGTGTCAGTCTGTTCCCTCTTACCACCAGGACTTGAGGCGGGCGGTCGCCCAGAGAAATGGCGCCCAGTGATGTTACTATATTATTGTGTATTATTCACCGTATTTTTGTCTCTTATGGATCATGTCTTGTTCTTCCATCCTCCGATGTCATTTATCCTCTATATCTGCTCTGCTCTGCACTTTTCACCCCAGCGGTGAGTTACGCTTCTGCTTCAAAGATAAGAAACATAAATCCTGTGTGTGTCAGCAGAGCATGAGTAACACTCAGAGGGGGGAAGGAGAGGAAGAGGGAGCGTCGAGCAGCACAGCTGCTCAGACTAGAAGCTTTCATTGACGTCCACTCACAGGTGAGTCATCTTTATGTTTCCTCCTTCTTCACGTCCACAGTAAACTGCTCTGTTTGTGAGTCTGCTGCAGGTTCAACACAACAGCTCATATCTCTTTACAACAGGCTTTACTGTAACGTTGGTTTGCAGTTCTGCCAAAGAGAAACGTTTAACTCAGTGATGCACCCTCAGGTTTGATGTGTGAAAAGTGACAGCAGGACAAAGGCATGGTGTTCCCTGCAGGGCAACAGAGAGCGATAATTAAGGAGTTCACCTGCTCATATCAATGAAAAACAAACTGTACAGATTAAATAAAGATTTACCAGAAGATCAAATCTTATGTGTTTGAGAAGTTTAGGATTTACAAACAAGAAATTAACACATAGTTATCATTTTTAACTGTGGCTTTAATAAAAAAAACTGCAGAATAGTTGTTAATGAACACTAAATTGTGTTCACTACTTTGATTTATGCTGAGGCATGTGAATTATCAGGACTACATGCATGACGAAACATGAATTAATAGTGTACATGTATTTGTAGTGTCTCATGCCTGACTTCAGGAACAATATGTTAATAAATGCAATGACTGAGGCGTTTAAATCATCATGATTTCTCTCACATGTTGTCCTGATCACTTCAGCATGACTTTTACATGACTTCATCATAATTGTGGCCCTTTTTAAATAAAGTGTTGCACTGGTCTGTCGGTAAAGCTGACTGATAACATATAATCAGCAGTGATAAGGTTGTGAAATCCTGTGTATTAACCATTTATCTTTATGACCCCACAAACTTAAACCAGCCCTTCACTTTACTTCAGCATCATGTATTTCTAATTTATTGTCTTAATCATTGAACTGCTTGGAGTGGGTGGTACCGCCCGTCGCCGTCCTGGCCGAATAGTTATACAACAATTACAATAGATTTTGTCACCTCTGTGGCTGTGGCAGATGAGAGTGAAGATAAATCCAGTTTTTAATCCAGCAGCTGTCTGCTGATTAACAGAGTCACTCTTTAATCTAAAACACCGGCCTTTGTCCCTCCACTTCAGTCTAAGACATAATATATGTGTGATATCTGGATTAAACTCATCCTAAAGGCATCAACAGCACAAATACAGCCGCGAGGTGAAGCCCAGCAGACAGCTCGTGGCTGCCTGTCACTCAAAGTTATGTAAACTTTAAACCTTAATCCAATTTAAATTAGTGAGTTATATAAAAAGTCGCCCCTGTGCAGCTCATGAAGGGACGATTCAGGATAAAAACAGATGTCAGTACCAGGCTTCAAACATGTTAAGATTTATATTTGAACATGGGCTGTTTTGGGATTGACTCGCTTTTAGAGCCTCAAGTGTTCATTTGAGGAACTGCAGTTTTTGATACTTTGTCATTTGCTTCCATTCTCTGACCAGGAGGTCGTAGAAGAAGGACCAATTCAGCACTTTATCTGAACAGCCACTAACATGATGAAGAGGAATCTGCTATTTGTAGCAGTACTCTTGTTTTAAGACAATTATTAACATCATATCTGGTCTTGTTTCATTCTTAAGGATCCTTAAATGTCAGCAATACATTTGTGTTGTGACACAAAATCACACAATGATTGTATTTCTCAAAGACAACTGTTTCATTGTGTTCACATTTTCAGTGTCTGAGAGGAAAAACGAGTCAGATCTCAATGTTGAGCATCTTTTTGTTCTGCTGTATGAAGTGAGGCTTCACAGCTGATGCTGATAAACAGAATGAGACACCAGAGTCAGTCTGCTGACGTACCTGTGGTCTCAGAGCTAAACATCCACAGTTGGTTTGTAATCATAAAATACCAACAAATATTGTGTCTGAATCAACGCTGTCACATCAGAAAAGTTTAAGTTCCTGCTGTGGAGTTGGTTTGTTCAGCCAAGAATTAAAACTCAGTCCTCCTCTCCTGCCTCCATGTTGATAAATCAGATCTAAATAAGAGCTAATGGTGTAGATAGAGGAAAAGCATCAGTTTCATCAGAACATGAGCTCAGTGTCGCAGTTCAGTACAGAGCTGCTGATAATAACAGTAGAGCTGTCCTGTCCTGACAACCATTATTTTACATTTTTACATCTGTCAAGAGTCACCGTTAAAGTTCTTCCTAGAAGAGCCACATTGTGTCTTTAAATCCTTCCTGTTCTTTCTACATTTTACTGTGGTAGTGGCGCTGATCCAGAGGCAGGTTGTATCACAATGCTTATTTACAATAACTGCTGCTGCGTCATGTAACTAACTTACAATTTAATTTTAGGGATGAACCGATTGTGAAATTCTGGGCCGATACCAATGTTTAACATAACAACTTGGCCGATGGCCGATGCCGATGTTCTTTCTTTTTGTCATTTATTCCTTTTTTTTGTGCCACAGAAACATACAAGTCTTTCAGCTCTGCATAACACTATCCTTGAATGAGCACAAATCCAATGAGACCAATTTATGAAACAAAAACAACCTTTAATGTCACTTTCTGGTTGACATTTAAGATCAGGGGGGACTGGGAGATTTGTGAGGCCCAAGGCGAAGTCTAAGGTGAGGCCTAAGGCGAAGTCAGGACTTGCAAATATTTTATTATTTTTTTTTTTTTTGGGAGGCTGGGGGGTATCAGGGAATATTTTTAGTTTAGTTTTAGTTTATTTTAATTTTAATTTTATTTTAATTAATTTTTTTTTATTTTTTTTATTTTTTTTTTTTCCCCTCCCGCTATGGAGGCGCGAGTCCTCCATAGCGCGAGGCCCGAGGCGGTCACCTTGTTTGCACCCCCCTCGCGGCGGCCCTGTTTAAGATAACCTTAGTTCACATGACAAGATTTCGGGGAGACAGACCTTGGCAAAGTGACGTCGACTCGGCGGCGTGTAGCGTGGCTCCATAAACTTTATTAGACTCTGAAACCCCACGTCCTCCACTACAGAGAAAGGCTGGTCATCTAAAGCAACGAACTCCATCACCTTGTTTGTTATTAGTGGGCTGTGCTCGCCAGCCCTATAGCCCCATAGTCGCACCGCCCACTATTGATATTCACCGCGCCTCTTCTTATTCCCCCTCCTAGGTTTTTCTGTCGCTAACTTGTCCCGCACCGTTGAGCGCACACAAACACGTAAGACGTAAGTCGCGAAAAACTGCGATAAATTTCCTATAAGGAATGAATGGGACAAGGTCAAAAAAGTCGCATATCTGCAACGTTTTTCAAACATCTCCTGCTCTGGCATACGTTCACCTAGAAACACCATTCAAACTTTAAAATGTAGGCACAAGTCTTGTCTATTTGAGTTGTATTTGAACTTTTTTCCTACGATGTATAGATTTTGAACTCTGACCCCTTAATGACGGTGAGTGATTTTGGAAAAATTCAGGGTTTTCAATGAGTGTGTATGGCGGAATGTTCGTGCAGCAGAGTGGCAGGGGCCAACTGACACAGTGGCAGAAACTAAAAAATTATCTGAGAAATTTTCTCTTTCCGTGATGATCCCGGCCACAAATGTCACTCAAAAACAGTGATATTTTCCAAAGTTGTAGCCACACCTGTCTTCTTTCTCCCAATGTGTCTACTTTATCGGTAGGATTTACGGTTTTTGAAATATTGGCCTCCAACCGACAAGAGTAGCTCTCAACAGTCCTATTCACTCCAATGTAAATCGGGAGGAGGATTTTCAAAACTGCACCTTTTTTAAACTCGCTCTTATTTCCACATTTCTGAAACTAGGACCACGAAACTTCATGAGTGTCTTCTTTAAGGCCTTTTTGGTGCAATCGTGAAAAAAAAATGCCGATATCATGTATGATTTTGACTAAATAGCACTAGTTTGACGTCCTAGATTTGAGGCAGAAATCGCAATCAAATCAGCCTGGGACGGCCGTTGCTACGGGCCCTCACCAACCATCACCTAGCAACCAAGATCAGCTGGGCCAACAGAGAGAGTGACACACAGACAGACACACATGCACACACACACTCACATGCAGACACACACACACAGACAGACAGAGAATATTCATGTTTTCGCGACATAAGTCGCGAAAACCTTCATAAACTTTCCCATGAGGAATGAATGGGACGAGGTCAAAAAAGTCGCAGACACACAAATACACACACACACACAGACGGACACACACAGATTATTAATCAGTTTTCCAGAACGTTCATGTTTTCACGACGTAAGTCGCGGAAACCTTCATAAACTTTCCCATGAGGAATGAATGGGACGAGGTCAGAAAAGTCAAAGACACACAAATACACACACACACACGCACACACACTCACATGCACACACACGCACAAAGTGAATAAGACCAGGTGAAAAGATCGAAAGGAAGAGTTCAAACATCGACATCTCTGGCATACTTTGACCGAGACACAAGGTTAAAAGTCCAAATTATCAACGTGGGATTCAACTTTTTCTTTAGCTTTCGTAGTTTTTGTTCGTCACGGGGCAAAGCGCACAGCCCACTCTCGCGATTCCCCGACGGGGAATTGTCTAGTTTGTTTTGCTTTGGCGCTGTCTGGAGGCAGCTGTTTGGCTTTCCTTAAATGCTGTGTCAATTGAAGTCTGAGGGACCGTCCAGATGCGCGAAAAAAATCTTTTTTATCTTAGTCTTCCTCGTCATCGTTTTAAGAATATTTGCGTCCACACGGACCTACTGAAAATGAGCGAAAACTCTGTAGTTCATATTCCAGGCCTCTAGGTGGCCCTTGACATTCACAAAACACGGAGAAGAAGACACGGAGCATGCGCAGTAAACTTGTGCGCTGTAAACAAACAGACAGTAGACGGAGAAACCGAACACAACAACAAGAAGAAGAAGATGAAATTTGGCGAGTGCAAGGAAACCGGAATCGTTTGTGTGGACCGTTAATGAGGTCGAACTGCTGCTGAGACTCACACTCAACTACAAGGCGGGTAAGTTTCGAGAAAGGCTCGATATCTTCTGCGGCACGAACACGAGCATGTAGTCTGCCATTGTTGTTGTTATGGGACGTTGCGAGATGCGGCGATGGCGTCATTGTTTTGGAAAGTATGCAGATTCGCTGTCCACATGAAAACGGGAGGGCTGCGTTTCCGGATTTCTCCAAAAAAAAAAAAGAGGGAAAAAAGAGTTTCTCCATGAGCACAGCGTTCATGCCGCAAATCAAGATATAATCATCGGCCACGGCCATCGGCGAATGTCATTTTTATTTGCCGATGGCCGATGGCAGTTAACGAGGCAAACATCGGCCGATACCGATGTTCAGCCGATGCATTGGTGCATCCCTACTTAATTTCCTTTTTCATGATGTTATTTTAAAGTGTCATCTCATCTAAACTATATGTTTGGTTGCTTTCATATAATTTAAGACACTTTCCCATCATGTTAGTTTGACATAGTTCACCTGTTGGGCCACAGACTGAAGACAAACCAGGGATGAGTCCGACACTGTTGGGAACATTTTAGTGTTTCAGCAAGCAACAACAACAATGAAGTGAGCCCAGCAGAGACATCAGTCAGACCTATTAAGGCACGTTGATAAGACTTCGGGGCGTCCTGTGGTGTCTGGCACTGGGACGTTTGTAGTCTTTGTTGGGAGGTGGGGTCTCCATGGATCAGACTTGTTCTGCAGGTCCCACAGATACTCAATCTTGCTGGGTAATGTGGAGGCCTCGGGTGTCTTGGGCTATATGTTGTGTCTGTCGAGCTGTTCCTGAGCAGTTTTTGGGGCGTGTCATGGCTCATTGTCCTGCTCGCAGGATCACTGCCATCGTGGGCAGCCGTCGCCATGAAGTTCTGTACTTCCACAAAGCTTTTAAGATGTGCTGCTGTGTGTCGAGTGGCATCCACATCAATGCAAAGAAACAAGATTTCCCTGCACAACATTCCATTGTAATGAGATGATCATTGTTTTTTACATCCCCTGTCAGTGGTTTGAATGTGGTGGCTGATCGATGTCTCTAAACATTACTGTACAAACTGTTGTTAGTGCAACATATAATGATGGATGATAGAAAGAAAAGTGAACTCTTTTCTGCAATTCTTGTACCACAATTTCAACTTTATTTGCCTGTCTGTCCCTCCAGCTGGTCATGGAGTACATAGAGCCCATCCTGTCCATCACCTCACAGATCTCCACCCTGGTGCAGACTGTGAAGGCCAACAAGGAGCGCTGTCAGCGTGTTTCTGAGCGAGTCAAAGCCCTGGGGGAACAGGTGGAGTCCATCAAAAAGAAAAAGCAGACATCAGACGACGTAGAAAAAGCTCTCAATGAACTCTACACCACTCTGAAATCAGCCCAGAAGCTCATAACAAAATTTACTACAGCCAGGTGGGTGAAGCGGATGCTTAAATCCAGCAGCTACGGGGATGACTTCAATAGTTTGAATGAGCGTCTCAACGACGCCTTCCAGGTCCTGTCTGTAGCCCTGCAGGTGAAGCAGGGGAGCCTGCTGTTCAAGGTGTTCGAACGAACCAACAGAGAGCGACAAGACGAGATCGACAGGAGGGAGGACGAAAAGGAGCTGAAGATCTGTGAGTGTTTAGAAACTTCATGATTCTGCACGTTTCAACTTGACAACATTTCATTATGTTGTGATGGTCTGAGCGGCTTAGGTGCTGGAAAAAGTCCTGACATCTCATTAAAATGACCTGTGTTTCTTAAACACTTTAAAGTAGTCTTGAACAGTGGTCTCTTGCTGAGCAGCCATCTTTCCTATAGGTATGACCTCATTACTGACTGTCCTCCTTCCTATGATAAGAGAAAACATTGATATGATACAATAAAGCGTAGAGATTTAATGTATCCGTTTTTGGCAAAAAAATGTACAATGCCAACTTGTTATTCCAGCGACTGAGCTGCCAGGTCATATTTACAATGTGGATGTTGAAATCAAAGCTGTTTACAAGCTAGAAGCTGTAGTTCTGATGTTTTTTCCATTCCCACAAGAGAAGCTTTGGGGTTGAGTTGAGTTGTTATCACCTCAGTTACAAACTTCATGAACAAGCTGCAGACTACTGAGTAGTGAGGAACAGTTTGCAGCATCACACACTGCTGATTAAAAGCAAGATTGAAAGATATAATTCTGCATGAAAAGGACCAGAGCTTTGTTTTATGTGACGTTGAGCTGTGTAGCCTCTGAGTGAAGTCAGCACTCAGCAGAGACTCTGGTTCTGGTTTTTCTCTCTGTAACATGACGTTCATGAAGTAAACTCTATTTCCCCTCCAGCTCCAGTCAGCAGTCAACATTACAGAACGTGGAGGTCACCTCCGGATCACTGCTGCAGTCAGGCTGATCAACAGGAGTGAAGATAAATCACCTTTTTAATACCAAAGATCACAAAGTTATCTCTGAGCTCTCCCTCCTTCAGTAAATGTCTCTGGATCAGAACAGAATCTGATGTAACTCCAGGTGTTTATTCCTACAGATGGTCTGGATCTGACCAGCTGATCAGCAACTATACCACTGGTTTGTTTTGACAGAGAGCCGCATAGTAGGGGAAAGCAAACACGAATGAGTCAGAGGAAGTTCGGTGGTCAGACTTTAAAACAGTACAACTGAGATGTGCGTTGTGTCTGCGCCAGGATTAAGTGTTTGGCTGCTTTTGTTCCTCAGTGCTCATCGAACACATGGAGAGCCAGAAGAGAACATTTGAAGAACTCAAAATCAGCGTGCAAAAACTCTTGGAGAACAGTGAGTACATCAGAACACTTCAGTATACCACACTCTGATACTACTGGAAATGCATCACTGTGAGCTGTAGAGGTGGAAGTCGATGTCGACCTGGTGGGTTTATTTTCATACAGTGATTACAAGTGGGCACATTTATTCCAGGTGTGAGCGAGAACTGATGATAAAACAGGTATGAACTGGCTCACAGTGGAGCATTTAGCATCCGTCTCTCAGGAGTTTATCATGTAACTGATGGATGTGGAAATAAGCAACTGTTTATATCAGCTTTAAATCATCTGATATACAGTATAAAAAGTGTCGGCTGCCCCCCGGTGGCCAAAACAAACATGACAACAGTGACATGATACAACGCAGAAGACTAAAAGATAACTTGTGCCCATTTGTTTTTACAGTGAATAAGCCCAAAGTCACTGATGAAGGCATCAAGATGATCAAACCGGACGAGCTCAAGTACGAACTTCCCAAAGAGCCCTTCATGACAACACCGACCTCAGAGGTCTACAGAGGAGAGTACCACGGCTTCCAGGTGGCCATCAAGCGTTACACTGACCTGAACACCAGCTCAGGGTGTGTGCCACATTTCAGGACAGCAAATTAAAATACAGGAACTTTTTGTTTTTGCATGCTTTACATTGGGTTACATAAATTACACTAACTCACCTGCATTAAATAACAATCCAGTGCAGCATCTGATGTCCAAACGATGAGGGAGACGAGGGTTTGACCAACAGTCCTGATGTAGTTTACTGTCACATTCAAGCTGCTGGATGTCCTATTTTTGCTTTCCAACAAGGTCGGACGACAAGTCATACAAACAGCTTCTGTTTGAACAGAACTTTGCCACTCGTGTCTCAAATTTAAGCCCAAAAATCTTCAACATGTTTTTCACTTTGTTTCTCCTGTAACAACGCTGAAGAAAACGATTCTGACCTCTTATAAATGTTAAAATGTTTTAATCTGGTTTCTTTAAGGAAGCACTACAGGATGAAGTTTTAGAGAACACATTCAAAATTAAAATTGTAATATTTACAATATTTGTGAGGTAATAATACAAACTTTTACTGTAAGTGAATAAACAAGCTGTTCTCAGAGGAAAATAAGGTCCCAGAACATTGTTTGAAGCTAGAAAAGTGGCAGGGTCCACCACATATAAACAAAGCAAAACATTATTTTTTAACTTTAACCTACAGTACAATTTAGAGGTGATAATTGTACTTTTTACTTCAGTACATTCATTTGATAAGTGTAGTAAAGGTTGATAATAATACACAAAATATAATATATGAATAAATTATGACTTAATATTTATGATTGGGACAAAAATAGTATTGATCTCCGGGGGGCAAGTATAAAGTAACTTAAATTAACATATAAAATATCAAACACACTAATGCAACAATAATTATAATCCAATAATATGATGAAAAGGGCCTTTCTGCATAATTACTTATTGATTACTTTTTGATTTGTATACTTTTGTACTTTTAAGTTATATTTTTCATGCAGGAGTATTTATACACTGTAGTATTTCTACTTTTATACTTAATTAAAGATCTGATTCCTTTTTCCGTCCTTGCGAGTTAAATATTGAGCTCAATCTTCATTTTGCACTTAGCCTTGTGTCTTCCTGTGTGACTTCCTGCAAATGTCCCATGTGAATGTAAACACATCGATTGTGTGCAGGGCGATTCAGTCTGTTTTCAAAAAGGAAACTGAAACCATGAAGCGCTTTGAGTCGCCCAACATCCTGCGAATGTTTGGAATCTGTGTCCATGAGGACGGTGAGTGAACTGCAGCACCAGAATCACAGAGTATCAGGAACAATCAACCTTTACAAAGAGAGTGACGTGATGTGGCTTTGTGACTGCCTGTAGAACTCAGATCTCAGTTCCTCATCATCATGGAGTACTGTGAGAAGGGAAATCTCCGTTGGGTCCTGGAAACTGAGCGTGAGGAGCTGTCCTGGACCAGGAAAGCTCGTATGTGTCTGGACGCAGCAAAAGGACTCTACCGGTGAGTCGCGCCGGTGATTATTTATATGTCTGGTTCACTGATAAATTTAAATGATGTGTGAAAAATGATGAAACACAGAGAGGAAGGGGGAGGAGCTTATTTGTGCGGGTGCATAAAAAAGTAAAATGCTTCATCGCCTGATCATTCAGTATTGATTCGTAAATTTCAGGCATGGACGATGAGATTAAAATCCTCCGTCACAGTATGTGTGATTTAAATTGTGACATTAATTTATATTATGAAGCTACTTTTCAGTTTCTGGACAGGAGAGTCTGTTTGTGTTTGCTCCGTTAAAGGGACAGACTGTGGTGATGTTTCTCCAGAATGTTTTGTCTTGTGTTGTGGAGATACCGGTCATTGAGATGTCTGCATTCTCTCTGATACAATGAAACTTGATGACACTGGAAAAAACCCAACAGCAATGTCTCTCTCCAGAAATCATGACCGGGTTACTCAAGATAATCCACAGGCTTCGATGTGAGCAGTCTCATGTTGGAACTATTTTTCCCCGTATCACTGCACAGAGGGTAGCGTGCATCTACTAGAGAGGTCTCATTAAAATGTTTTGCACTGTCAGCATCACGAGCCTCCTCCTTCTGCTCAGTGAGATGTTGTTGTTGCTCAGCAGAAGGAAAATAGTTCTCATCAGCTGACCTGCAACTTAGCTTGCTTACTTAGCTTAGTTGGCTAAGCAATGCTTCCTTGTGCACGATGATACAGAAAGAAAATAGTTCCTCTATGAAACTGCTCACAGCAAAGTATGTGGATTATCTTGAGTAACCGGGTCATGATTCCTGGGAAGAGACATTGCTGTTGAATGTAAAAATGCATTTTTGGCAGTTTGAGAGTTTAAAATATTAAAGTGCAGCTTCTAAATGATCTCTATGACTTATTGTTTATGGCAGAAGGAACTATACTCATGATTATCACTGTTGTCTATTAGGCTGCACCAGACTGAAGAAAAATCCAAGGTTCATGGATGCATCAACAGCTGCAAGTTCCTCGTGGCTAAAGATTACACAGTCAAGGTACTGAGAGCAATGCATGCTGGGAGCAGACACGTTTTACGGGATTTGGTGAACAGGAATGAAATCTTGACATTGTTGATTTATTTTTAATCAGCTGGGAGGTTTTGAGCTGGCAAAAACTGAGACATCAATGAAAAAGTCAATAAAGAAGCCGATGAAGGCCAAAGAGTCCGAGTCCCTGTGCTACTACAGTCCTGAGGTCCTCAAGAACATCAACCATCCTTACAGCAGGGAGTGCGAGATTTACAGGTCAGAGATAAACCAAGACTTCATCTGTTGTTTAAAATGATGTTCAGTGTCATAAATGGTCTTTCATACCATCAGGTAGGTAGTTATCAAAATGCAACCAACCTCAAAGGGATTTAAAAGAAATAGTACAACAGGCTTGCAGTTGTAAATGCTTTCAGGTCGCTAATCAGTCAAACAGTATCTCTGAGTGTCCTGCTGGAAGAACACCAACCTGGCAACCCAAACACTCTTCTTATTAAAGGTTTATATAAAGTGTCAATAAATCCTTTATTAATCATTATTTACAGCTTTCTACATCACACATGCAGTATGTAAGTTACATACTGGACCATTACTGTGGCACTTCCTGTGGTTTCTTCCATCGTTTTTTTTTTTTACCCTGTTGAAAGGGTCTTTTTTCCATCATCATGGCAAGTCTTTCCTCACTCGAGTCGAAGGTCTAAGGACAGAGGACGTCGTTCACTGTACAGATTGTAAAGCACATTGAGGCAATGTGATTGCGATTTTGGGCTATATAAATGAAATTGATTTGATTTGATTTGATTTGATTTGATTTGATTTGATTTGATTTGATTATTGCCTCCAATCTACTTGTGATGTCACAATATCTAGTCCCTACCTAGCGGACTCACTATGCCGAAGCAAAAAGCACCCAATTGCTGAGAACAGAGGAAGTTTCCTCCTTCAGCAGATGAATGTGAAAACAGCCTTCCAGTGTCAAACTGTGCACGTATATCATACTTCTCAGTGAAACATTTTTTTTATTGGAGGGGGAATTCAATATAATCCAAATAAACGTTCCCCATTTATTGATGTCTTTCAGCTTTGGAATCGTCCTGTGGGAAATTGCAACCCGTAAGAAGCCTTTTGCAGGTGTGTATCTGCACAACACAGAGATCAACATCCAGCTCTAAACGTTCTGTTCAGACTTCAGGCAGCTGTGAAAAGTTTCCTCTTTCACACAGAACAGCGGCCGTTAAACTTAAACTGGACTCTGAGTGACTTGGTTTAACAATGACTAGCTCATCTTAACAGTTTTTTTTGGTCTTCTGTTTTACAATAATTTATGAACCATAATAAATCCAAGTACATTAATTTATTTAACATTCATTTACATTTATTTATTTACACAGGAACACCCAATGAGAGCAGTTCACTCTCTTTAACGTGGGCATCATCAAACAATGAAAACACCAAAGATTAGAATGAGGATCAAATTAAAAAAGGTTACAGATTGTATTAAAGCTGCATTAAAGGTGCTATTTAAGTTATCTGTGTCTCAATCCAAACTAACCAGAGTGTCATGTATGTATGTGATGTACTCTCACTAGATGTTTGAGTGTCTGAAGTTCAACCAGAGTTTTTGGTGGATGGTCATCAGCGTACAGTCTCTGTGTCTGTAAGCATGATCATTTTAAGCGGTTCCAACTGTATTTCTGTTCATAATGTGTTCTCACATTTCTTCCAGGTTGTTCGGAAAAGGATATCCAGCAGAAAGTGTGCGAAGAGAAATTTCAGGAGCCGCTCCCTGAAGACTGTCCCAAACCCCTGGGGGATCTGATCAACGCCTGTCGGGCCTATGACAGCTTCCAGAGACCATCTGCTGGAGGTGAGTTACAATTACTTTATTTCAGACTCACAGAGGTTCCATAGAAATGAAAAAGAGAGAAATAAAACAAAGGTTTAGTGCCAGAGTAAAAATTAACCTCTCAGCCTGACAGAAATAGTGATTCGATTTATATCGTGATATATATATCAGTATCGACTGAAATCAGCCTGTATGACACCTATTTAATTATTTTGATTATTAATCCATATGCACCTTGGAGAACATTATTACTTATGTGAAAGGGGCAAATACAGCATCTCCTATATATTACTTTTAGAACATTATATTTAGATACTGTATCTGCCTTACAAATGTTTCAGTGTACACTTTTTCCATAATTTCCGATTAAGCATAAGAGATACAAATAAAAAAGGAATATACACAAACAAAAACCATAATAAATTCACAATCAAAGACACATTTACATTCTGTAATGTGGCAAATTGTGAACAAATATATAATAAGGAATAATGATAATGCTTATAATGTGTCTGTCTCTCTTCTACAGTGCTGGTGGATAAACTGCGCAGTGTGGTGGCACAGTTAGAGGAGTAACACAACTCTTCAGCCCTCCTCATCCTCAGTACTCAGGGTCTCTGGGTTGTTTGACTTAAATTCTTTTTTGTTTTTTTTCAACAAATGCTTGTTAAGTAGCTGAAGCATCTGCTCTGGGACTCCTGTCTCACTGCTGGTTGACATTTTAGGATAACTTGAAGGAAAACACTGTATTGTACAGCGTCTACTAACCACAGAGCTGAAGGTCTTCTGTATACTGTCTGTCACACATGTACAATCCTGTAACAAACACCAGCTCCGGAGGCTGTAACTAAATCTCCTTTCCAACAAGTGGTAAAAGCCAATGTTGCAACAAAATACAGTTTTCAAGCTTTTTCTTAGTTAGATTTTTACCTCTGAGCCTTTATGTTAACCATGACAGCAAACTCAGTGGTGTCTGATGCAACACGAGTTCTGATGTTTAAACGCTGCAATATAACAAATAAAACAATAAACAAACCTATACAGTTGTTAGAGCCTTTTTGTGTTGAAAATAATATTGTCGAAATAAATATGATTAAGCAGATGATGATAAGCTGTGATAGAAGGGTGGGATTAAATCTTTTGTCTCTTTTCAGCAAACAACCTCACATTACATGAACAAAAGTTCTGTTATTTTGTTTCAACAAATCAGCAACATGACGGCAAAGGCATCAGTGCAGTATTGCGATTTGGATTGTTTTTAGCATGTGAGTCAAGAAGTGGAGTCCACATTTTAAAAGACTTTCAAACAACATGACGTGACAACAGTACTCTTTCAGAACACATGAGAAAAGGAAAACCATAGAGTGTTTTCAAAATAATTTTGGGGGATTTTCCGTGGCTTTAATTGACAGAATGGCTGAAGAGTGACTGGAAATGGGCAGAGTTGGGGGGACTACATGCAGCAAAGGGCCACAGATTTGATCCCTGGGCCACTGCAGAGAGGGAGGACACTAGTGGCACTAGTGAAAATAAAAATGACAAAGATTGTGATTTGGACAGGGGAGAAGTCACTGCTCTATGAACCTCTCCTCTCCACTCCACCTCCCAGTAACCTGGACTAGTCAGAGCCTCTCCACCCACCAGCTGATGGTGCTGTTTCAACCTGTCTGATCATCAGGTCACAACTGATCCTCTCAACACCTCCACCTTCCTCATCACTAACCCTATGACAGAGATCAAAAATCTCACCTGAAGGGAGAAAAAGAGACAACAGAAGTGATAACTTAGTGTTTACAGAGACTCCCTCCATCAGCTGTCAGTGATATGAAGACCAGCAGAACTTCTGTCCAGTTCAGACTACAAGTCTGTTTACCTTGAAGTTTGACTGAAGGACACAGAGGAATTAACTGCTGAGATATATATATATATATATAAATATATATATATATATATATATATATACAGTATATATATATATATATATATATATATAGTATATATATATACATATATATATATATATATATATATATATATATATATATATATATATATATATACTGTATGTATATATATATATATTTATACTGTATGTGTATATATATGTATATATATACTGTATGTACACAGTATATAAAGCTATATACGTGTGTGTGTGTGTGTGTGTGTGTGTTAAAGGTCATCCATGTTCATACTGACAGTAATCACTGTCTTCAGCAGAGGTTCTGACCTGTAGAAAGACCTCATGGTGCCTAAATGTGATGATGGTTCTCTGAAATAAGAGTCATTGATTTGGTCGCTTCAGTCAGACTGATGGTTGTGACAAAGATGAAATGATCTTCTTTGTTTATTATCATATTGCTGAGACCAGTATCACCCTCTACTGACTTCAAAGTCTCCAGTCTACAGTGTGGACTCTTCTTCAGATCAGACAGCAGCTTCACTCCTGAAACCTGCAGGTCATTTCCCCACAGCCCCAGCTCTCTCAGACGGGAGGGGTTTTACATAGCTGAGGCCAGAGAAGCACAGCTGATCTCAGACAACTGCAGACAATCAATCTGAATAAAGAATAAATTATGTGCATAAAAATGTTCTATTCAATGAGCTTTTCTCTAAAATGAGTCGAGTGACTTTGTTATTGTGGATCATAAGTGGATCCAAGATGGCGCCACAGACGGCTGCCATGGACTGCTGCCACGGTGTGTTGCTGCGCATTGTTTTGTGTTGTTTTGCTTGTTAGTTTAACTTTTTGCCTGGATACCTGAGACTCTTTCACTAGAGAAAAACTCATATTCATAAGGGCAATCCCTTCAGCAGAGTTATTTCCCACTTTTCTTCCCCCATCTGTTGAATTATTGGACATACTGGTCAAAAGCGCACCTACCTTTGCTCACGCAGTGAAACGCTGGAGAAGAGGGAAACGATCTGGGTCACCGCCAGCGCGGACATCGCACACCGCTACCAAGAATATTTCTCTCCAACGTGTGCTCACGGTGCAACAAACTTGACAAGCTTCAGCTGTTGGTGGGGAAAAACAAACTTTTCTTCTTCTTCTGTTTTGTGTCTTGCGAAGATGCGGCTCTGCGGATCTATACCGGACTCTGTGCTGCAGCTGGCTGGCTCCGGTAAAAAGGTGGAGGTATCTGTTTTTACACTAACAGTGGCTGGTGTAATGATGTGACAGTGATCCTACAGCACTGTTCACATAATCTGGAAACTTTCTTCATAAACTGCAAACCCTTCTACTCCCCCCGTGAGTTTGTTTCATTCATTCTGGTCGGTGTTTACATCCCATGCTAACGTGCAGGAGGCGCAGCACATGTTAGCCGACCAGATACTGAGTGTGGAGTGGACTAACCTGGATTCTTTGGTGATTGTGCTTGGTGACTTTAAAAAAGGTAACCTCAGCCATGAACTAACAAAATTCAAACAGTTCACTAATTGCCCGACCAGAGAGAACAACATTCTGGATCATTGCTACACCACAGTCAGCAGTGCATATCACGCCAGCCCCCAGCGCTGCACTGGGCCTCTCTGACCACGTCATGGTCCACCCGATTCCATCATACAGGCAAAAACTAAAGCTCTGCAAACCTGTTGTGAGGACGTCAAAGAAGTGGACTAGTGAAGCTGTGGGGAATCTGCAGGCGTGTTTGGACTGTACAGACTGGGATGCTTTCAGGACTGCCACCAACAGTCTGGATGAGTATACAGAGGCTGCGACATCATACATCAGTTTCTGTGAAGACTGCTGTATTCCATCACAAACTAGGGTGAGTTATAACAATGACAAACCCTGGTTCACAGCCAAACTCAGACATCTAAGGTTGCAAAAGGAGGATGCATTCAGGAGTGGGGACAGGTACAGGTTTAAGAAGTCGAAGTACAGTACAAGGCGGTGAGAGAAGCTAAACAACAGTACTCTGAGAGGCCGTCCACACGTACGAAAATGATCTTTTTTTTCTCCGTCCTCCTTGGCATCATTTCAAGAATATTTGCGTCCACACGGATCCACTGAAAATGACTCAAAACGCTGTAGTTCGCGCTTGAAATTCACCAAAGGCGGAGAAGAAGAGACGGAGCATGCGCATTAAGCTTGCGCTCTGTAAACAGACAGTAGACGGAGAAACCGAACAACAAGAAGAAGACGAAAATGGCTAGTGCAAGGAAACCAGAATCGTCAAACCAGAATGTGTGGACCGATAATGAGGTCGAACTGCTGCTATGACTAACACTCAACTACAAGGCGAGTAAGTTGCAAGTAAGGCTGAATATCTTCTGCAGCACGAACACAAGCATGTAGTCCGCCATTGTTGTTGTTGTTATGAGACGTCGCAGGGTTCAGAGGTCGGAGGCAAGAGGTCGAGGGGTGGGGCGATGGCGTCATCGTTTTGGAAAGTATGCGGATTCACTGTTCACATGAAAACGGGACGGCTGCATTTTCGGATTTTTCCACCCTGAGACCGGTTTTCAAGTGCGTTTTCAGGTGCTGCGTTGTCAGGATCCGTGTGGACGGTCGGCCAAAGCGATGCAATACATGTGCGTTTTCGCAAAAGAGCGTTTTCGTCTGGACGGCCTCTGAGAAACTCCAGCACCAGTTCTCAGCTAATAACTCTGGTTCTGTCTGGAAGGGGCTCAGACAGAATACAAACTACAAACCGAAACCCCCCCACTCCGTCAACAACCTGCGACTTGCAAATGAACTGAACGAGTTCTACTGTCGCTTTGAAAGACAAAGGGACAGTCTTGACACCAGCCCCTGCGACACCCTCTCCCATGTCATCAACCCCCGCACCCCCAGCTCAGCAGAACCCGGGGCCTCTCCACTTCACACCTCTGGGTCCTCCAGACTCCTCTACCATAGTGACGACTCCCGTCGCCCTGACCTCTGTGGTCATGAAGTCGTTTGAGCGCCTGGTGCCGTCCCACCTCAAATCCCTAACCAACCCACTCCAGGACCCACAGCAGTTTGCCTACAGAGCAGTAAACATGGCCCTGCACTACACCCTCCAGCCTCTGGACTCTTCAGGAACATATGCCAGGATCCTGTTTGTGGACTTCAGCTCTGCATTCAACACAATAAAATAACTCGCCAAGAGAGTTAAAGCCCTACAGGACCTGGTTCTCACCATCGAACAAAGGGGGCCAGGTCAAATCTCTGTCAATGTTGTGAACGCTCTGAAGGAGCTCCGTGACACTCTGGCTGCTGCCAAGCAGCTGATCATGAAGTATTCCCAAACTGAAGGTGTAAAGAACGTTATAAAGGGTTCTGCCCATGAGGAGCAATTCAACAAGATGAATGAAAGACTGTCTGATTACTTCCAGGTCCCGTCTGGGGCGCTACAGGTCGAGCAGGGGAATGTGCTGCACAAGGTGTTTGAAACTGTAACAGGAAGGAGACAGGAAGAAGAATATTACAGTGGACAAGCCAGCTGCACCAGCCCCACAGCTCCAATGCCTCAACCCAGCACCATGCCTTCCATGTATAGCCCCACAGCTCCCATGCCCCCCATGTATAGCCCCACAGCTCCCATGCCCTCCATGTATAGCCCCACAGCTCCCATGCCTCAACCAAGCACCATGCCCTCCATGTATAGCCCCACAACTCCCATGCCTTCACCTGGAGCCTTCGCCCCCATGCCTGTCTCCATGCCTGTCTCCATGCCTGTCTCCACCGCCTTTGTCTCCCAGCCTGTCTTTTGCTCCCCAACTGTTATCAATACGACCTTCAGACCGGTCATAAGGGCCGTTGCTCCAGTGCGAGCACCCATTGCCTCTGTTAGAAACTATGTGGTTAACAATACATATTTTCATTAAAACAATGTGAGCACAGTGTAAGAAGTGATGATCAAGTGTAACGTGTGAGGACAACGAGGAAGGGCCAGGACAGAGAGTTGTAAACCCTATTTGTTTCTCTGGTGACTTAAAGATATGATATGTGAAAGTTTGGTGACATATTCAAATTTGCTGCTGTTGCCGACTCCTTTTTGAGAAAAAGGCATTAACAAAATGTTTACTCTAAAATTTAAGAGTGAAATGTGAATGTTTCTTCTGTCGGGACCGATGCTGATCAAGTGCAGCAGAGCAAAGTTACATTTTATTAGACATGTTTGGGACGAATCCCTAAATTAGCCACATTAGCACATTTTTGCACCATCCAAGTTTATTTCAGATTCCTCACATTACAGCCAGGAAACATATTTACTTTCTTACTTTTCACTACAAACATTCATTCCATCTAAACACAACTGTGTCTGTCCTTAAATCTGTAGCATCTCAGCTGATATACAGCATGTTGTTTCTGATTTGTGCGGCTTTGTGAGCCGGCTCAGTTGTTGTTGCTTCTGCTTTCGTTTATCATTGTTGGAATTGGGTTTGGTTTTCAGGTAGAGATTGTTATGATGTGCTTCTTCCTGTTGAGTGGGTATGCTGCATGACTATGCTGCTACGTGATTAGCACTGGGGTTCTACAGGTTAATCAAGTTTAGCTCCAATATGTTGCATCCCTCCTTCTTACAGGGACATAATGTCGTGTTATTGAAGGTCTGATCAGCTGATATGAACCAAACCAGTTGCTCCTTGTTAGTAGAGATGAAGTACAGAAAATAAGGTAGAGAGGTGGCAGAGTCCGTCACATATAAACAAAGTAAAACAGTATAAATTGTGTTGTCCTTTAAGATCAGTTTGTTTATTCAGGTTATGCGGTCATGAAAACAAAGAGTCGATTTAAAGATAACGATCTGTAAATATTCTGTTGTTTCCTTGGTTATAAAAGTACAAATTATGTGCAAACCGTGAGGCATTTCTGTGATTCTGTTTAACATTTATTTGCACAACAACCTGCATCTCTATCACAGAAACGTTGATTATTACTGTGGGATCTGACACACAGCATGAAGCTTTCTGAATCTGTTATCTGATCTAACCAGCGTCTGTACTGAACCCAACCCCCACTCCTCCTATCAGGCTTTGACAGCATGCCAGTGATAACGACTCTGCTCCTCTGTTACTGAAGAACACAGTAGTACGCTCTAGTTTCATATGCTAACTTTGATTCCACTCTTTGCAGTATGTCCTCCTGCTCTGCCAGCTTGTCTTCCTGCTCGTCCAGCTTCCTCGCCTGTTCAGCCAGTTTGTTCTTCTGATCGTTCAGCTTCTTCTCCTGTTCGGCCAGTTTGTTCCCCTGCTCTTCAAGCTTCCTCTCCTGGTGGACATGCAGAGCCCCGGAGAGAGTCACAAAGGCATCAGTGAGACTTTTGTTCAGGTTTTCGAACTCTAATTTGTAGTCGCTGGCTTTAACAATCTGAGCCACCGTATTTTTCTTGTTGAAACTGTTGAGCAGCTCCTTCGCTGACACCAGGATGGTGTTAAGTTTTTCCAAAGCTTTGCTCACGTCTTCAGAGTGTTGGCCTGACTCCCTCTCTTGGACGAACGCCACCAGCTCTTGCAGCGCTTCAAGTCGGCTCAGGATGTGGGGGCATTGCTGACCATTGTTCTTCATCGTATCAAACATGTTGTAGACGCTCCGGAGGGGCATGATGACATCCATGATGATCTGAAGAGACAAGGAGGCAGTTAGCAAGGAACAAAATGGATAGGATCATTTTAAGCCTCTGATATCTGGTAACAAAGGTCATAGCTGCTGATCAGCTGTGCAGTGCAGAGCCCGACCTTCAGGAGGAACAAACATCCAGAAAACCATCACATCAGATACACATAAGATGTTTGACAATTTATTCAAAACATTTGCAAGTCACAAAAATCAGTGAGTTTAAAGAAAGAAAAATACCGTCTAGTTTTGAGTAAAAAAATCACCTCACTCTATATACGTCACAAACACCACCAAGGCAGAAAAATCACAATAAAACTGATCATATCGACAGTTTCAGTTATGCAAAAGGAGACTTTGTCTGTCTGTCTTTATCAGTTTCTTCATTTTTTTCCCATCTGTGAAAATGGGGTGAACAGCACTTTCTTTCCACAGTAATTCATGGCACAATTCAAGGTCCCATGTTGCTTGTGAAGACCACCACGTGAGAGGGATGCAGCATTTGATGTCTCCACTGGTAATCACTGGTATTCAGTGTAATCACTGTAATCACTGGTTGTGGGTTTGGAGACAAATGTATGTAAACAGCTCAGAAGGTAAAAAAGAAAGTCTGATGAAACTCCACCAGCAGAGGCTGAATTTAATCTGCTGCTGTGGTTCAAATTACACTGAGACGACATGAAGCTCTATCAGTTGCACCACTGGGCCTCTTTATACCTAAAAATGTTCTAACAAGAAGCCAAGATGATTAATATATTGAGAAGAAATTACTACTTACGGTAAAGTGGACAACAATGCACAATGTCTGTCTGAATGCAGGTGTGTGCAAGAAATGAAATCAAACAAAGATTTATCATCCTGTAACGAAGGTCGAGCTGATAAGTTATCTTCCTCTCCTCCTCTGGCCTGTTGTCCTCCGGTCAGGCTCATCACAGATTCACAACTTGAGATTTTTAAACTGTCAGACACAAACAGAGTCACTGTCCTGCACAGGTTGGTCTCCAGAGATCAACAGGTTTCTGTTGGAGACCCAATGAAAGACCCACAGGACCTCCGCAGGTCTCTGCAGCTCCGCAGTTACATAAATCAGAGACAATTAAAAACTGTATTTATCAAAACAGATGGTTGAAGGTTAATTGGCAGCATTCTTTATAACGCAATAAAACTCTGTAATTCAGAATGATATGATATGAGGTACTGATGACATCCAACACCAGATAAATCAGACTTTAACCGTCTTCTTGATCTACTGGTCCTCACCTGCATCTCATTCCCTCATCAGCTGTTCTGCTCATAAACAAGACGGTTCTGTTCGTTTCCCTACATTCTTGTATGATCCTCCTGGCTGCAGCCGCCTTCCTGTTCTCGTTCTTGACTCCATTAATTGTACAAACGGCCCATCACTGCGTAGAGGGGCTGTGATTGTCGTGTTGTCCTTGTTAGAAAGATGTAGAGTTGGACAGAATCTTGTCCCTGAAGCACATCACAGCTCGATCACTGCTTTGGTTTCAAAAGAGTTTTCAAAAACAATTTGATAGAGAAATCTGCTAGAGAAACTGGAAACATCTCTACAGCTCATATCTCAAAACCCTGCAGCTCAAATGGATGAACAGCAGGACAGGTAGGAGGAAGTAAATATATTTATTGGTTCTGGGTTGAATTTTCCATTTAATCTTGTGTTGACCACAGACCTTATTTCAGGCATTTAACCAAAACCCAGAGAATTATAAACTCATTTCAAGCTTTAGGACTCCTGCAGTGTTCAGTTACAACATTTATGAAACAACCAAACCAACGAAGAGGAAGAAAATTATCAAAGTCAATTAGATGAAGGCCTAAAATGAATGCAGTGACTCAATCGATTAGTTGTCAACTATTTTGCTAATAAATGAATATGAGGAAGGAAGAAAGTAGAAATTCTTTGATTCCAGCTTTCGTAACTTGGACATTTCCGGGTTGCTTTATGACAGTAAACTGAATATCTTTGAGTTGTGGACAGTGTTGTAATGAAGTATCCACTCGAGTAAAAGTGAAGATGTCGAGCTGAAGTGTTTATCTGTTTATCTGTGGTCACTGAAAAGTAACTTAAACATATATTTACAAGTAAAACTCTAAAGTATCTAGTATTCATATTTTCTGATCATTGTTTTGTTTTTAATAAAAATCTGATTGTTGATTAAATCCTTATTTTAAAAATTCTCTACTTTGGCACTGATACAGTCATTTGTAACTGAAGTTATCAAATTAATTTGCGCATTTGAGGACGTCATCTTAGGCAGGAAACACTGATCGACATTTCATAAATCAAGCAGAAAATCAATTAATTATACAATTAATGATAATAATCAACACTGAAAATAAGTATTGAGTGAGTATTCATCTAAAGAGTTTTACAGGTGTAAATCACGTGTGAACAGTGAGTCGTGTAAGTCACTGAGTTGTTTTCTGAAAAAGAAACCAAGTTTTATCGTCCTCTCGTTCAGGTCAGCTGATAAGTTATCAACCTGTCTGTGACCTCACAGCTCAGAGACGCTCGACGCCACGTATGTTTTTAAGGTCACCTGCGTCTCCAGGCAGCTCAGATTAAACAGACGACAGTCTCGCTGTCCTGCTGGAAAACATTTGGACGTTTCAGTTGAGTTTAGAGGCTGAAAATGTTTTATAGTTTATTTGTAAAATAGAGAACCAGGAGAAAATGTCAGATGTCAGGTAGTGAATAAGAAAACAACTGCATGGTGACACTGTGTTTAATGTTACACCGCTATGAATTGTGGGTTATTCTCTTCGGCAAAGTCAGAAATGCTGACTTGCAGAAAGTTGTTTACAACTTAGAATAACCGACTTGTGTATTTATATTGCTGATCTTTAGTAATTGTCACAGAAGTGAAACAATAAAATATCACAGTATCAATAACTCATTTTGAGTAGATTGCATATAAATCTATGTTTTGCACAAACTAGAAGCAGATGACAGACTGAGAGAAACTCCTGCCGTGTGTCAACATTCATAACTAATTAACCTGATTCTGACACTCGGAGGTGAATAGGACTTTGTCAGCAGGACTTAAATTGTTAAACTTTATTGACACCACTCCTTTTTCCACAAACAGTGTCTCCATTAGTCTGGATGATACACAGCACGCTGCTGCTCATTAGGATCTGTAGACATCATGAGATGCTGCAGTCAGGCACAAAACAGTCAAGTACAACTGAGAACGATCGACACTGAGAGTCGTTTTGTAAAGATAAACTGTGAGAAGCTGAACTGTTGGTGTGTTATATTTGTATTGCTACTAATATAATTAACTAAAAATGGCTGAAAAAATGACCCCAACCACGTACAGATTGTTCCCGTCTCACTCTCGCTGTGATGTTCAACCTGCCAGCAGGTTGGACAAAAGAAGTGCGTCTGCCTCTCCACAACTAAAACAGGAGGAGGCATCGTTTTTCCCTGGTCACCGTCCTCAGGTAACCGTACGGACAACTGGAATAAATGTGGAAACTCTACACTGCAAAAGAAAAAGAAGCTTGCAGATGGAGGAGGCGAAGAAGGTGAAGACAGAATGATGCACTCTGGTGTTGCATCAAAGTCTGTTCCCTCGTTGATACGTGTTTCCTCTTACCACCAGGACTTGAGACAGGCGGTCGCCCAGAGAAATGGCGCCCAGTGACGTAACTGTATGTTATTGTGTATTACTCACCGTATTACACACCGTACATCCTCCATCCTCCTTCCCGGTGTCAGATAGTAAACCGCAGAGGATCAGTGTCCACCACACAGCGCTGGTTGTTAAGATGTAGAGGAAAGATACACGTGCAGCGTTTTTTTCTCTCAGCACACGAAGGCTCAATCTCAGCACTCCCGAGCGCACAGCCAGTGACTTAACGCCTGAAAAAAAACACTATGCGGACACAAGGCCTATGTAACCAAACCTACCCACATATTAATACAACCTACTCTCGTACTCGGCCTTTTCACAGCACTGAGTTCAAACTGGGATTCTTACAGATGGTTTTTGCTTTGGACCACAGCCAGGCTGCTGTTGCTATGCTAACAGTAACAACACAGGAAAACTCAGGCAGGGGAGACAGCTGAAAAGTTGTCTATAATTAAAACCAGCTGTGTTTGACTTGACAATATTTAGTTTACAGAATAACACGTCATCTGGTTTCCGTCTCCTCGATCGTCACTGTGCATTCCTTCTCACCAAACACTCTTTTGTGCTGCATTATCTGAGGGGAAGCCAGAAGACAGGAGCCGTCAGTTTAGGTTGATTTAAGATTTATAGATCAGATATGAAGTGACAAACAGGATTTTTAGATCCTGCTTTAATAAGGTTCTTTAATGCACAGCATCTTTTATGATTGGAACTTGAGCATACAGTATAAATCTCAGAACATCTTCATAAATGAGGCTTTCAATGAAAAGTTTTATTAGATAACATTTGCTGTGATTTGAGCTGCGTACGTAGTTTTGACCTGGGTTGAGGATGGGTGTTTCTCATAGATCCTGACTGATCATCAATAGCATTTAGCCTCTATATCTGCTCTGCTCTGCACTTTTCACCCCAGCGGTGAGTTACGCTTCTGCTTCAAGGATAAGAAACATAAATCCTGGGTGTGTCAGCAGAGCATTAGTAACACTCAGAGGGGGGAAGGAGAGGAAGAGGAAGCGTTGAGCAGCAGAGGGAGGAGGAGCTCAGAGTGAACATGCAGTTTCATTTTAGCTCAGCACACACAAAGGACATATAACTTCAGTCACTCAGCTCAGACAAGAAGCTTTCATTGACGTCCACTCACAGGTGAGTCATCTTTATGTGTCTTCTTTCTTCACGTCCACAGTAAACTGCTCTGTTTGTGAGTCTGCTGCAGGTTCAACACAACAGCTCATATCTCTTTACAACAGGCTTTACTGTAACGTTGGTTTGCAGGTCTGCCAAAGAGAAACTTTTAACTCAGTGACGCACCCTCAGGTTTGATGTGCTAAAAGTGACAGCAGGACAAAGGCATGGTGTTCCCTGCAGGGCAACAGAGAGCGATAATTAACCTGCTCATATCAATGAAAAACAAACTGTACAGATTAAATAAAGATTTACCAGAAGATCAAATTGTATGCATCTGAGAAGTTCAGTATTTACAAACAAGAAATCAACACATATTTGTTATCTATAAATGTGGCTTTAAATAAAAACTGCAGAAGAGTCGTTAATGAATACTACATTTAACTCAGTACTTTGATTCATGCTGAGGTATGTGAATTATCAGGACTACATGCATGAAGAAGCATGACTTCATAAAGTACATGTATTCTTAGTTTCTCATGCCAGACTTTAAATCATCATGATTTCTCTCACATGTTGTCCTGATCACTTCAGTGTTACTTTTTCATGACTCCATTATATTTGTAGCTCTTTTTAAATAAGGTAAGTGATGGACTGTGACCCAGCTCAGCAGTACAGGCCTCCCTGACTGTGTAGTATAAAATAAAATGATCTACTGACCTACTGATTAAAGCTGCTGTCGTGTGACGATGTGAAGTGTGAACCAAATATACAACACCATTATTGTTCTTTAAAAATAAAGTGCAAAGAATGATCAGATCTAACGGAATATATCACGAAGGGGACTTGGTTGAGCTAATGGTGTCGATAGAGGGAAAGCACCCGTTTTTACAAAACCAAAGTGAGATAAAAAGCTACTTGTGTACGTGCAGCTATGCAGAGTTGAAGAAACTGGAGTCATGTATGCCAAGCTACGTTTAGATGCTGAAGGAAGAGCGGGGATTTTCCAGAGGAAAATTGCTGTGTCAGCAGAAATAAAGAAGAGTAGGGATTGGTTGAGACCATGAGGCCATGGGAAGACACTCCCAGTTTTCTGGGTTTAAAAGAGGATGCTCAATGCTTAGAACCTCAGGTCAGTTCGTTTTGTTCCTGGATTTTGTCTGTGTCTGATCTCCTGCTTTATTTGCCGGTAAGTAAAGTTCTACTGAACTCAGCCTTGAAGACTCCTGGTGACTTTTGTGATTTTTAAAATCTTTTGGACCAACCAAGAAAAGTGACGTCGATTTACGACAACTGGATCTGAGGAGACGTTCCTCTTGGAAATCTTCTGTGCAGATAATGTAACAGAACATGAGCTCAGTGTCGCAGTTCAGTACAGAGCTGCTGATAATAACAGTAGAGCTGTCCTGTCCTGACTACCGTTATTTTACATTTTTACATCTGTCAAGAGTCACCGGGAATTTCTTCCTAGAAGAGCCACATTGTGTCTTTAAATCCTTCCTGTTCTTTCTACATTTTACTATGTAGTGGCGCAGATCCAGAGGCAGGATCACAATGTTTATTTACAATAACTGCTGCTGCATAGCTAACTTACAACTTAATTTTTTTCATGATGTTATTTTAAAGTGTCATCTCATCTAAACTATATGTTTGGTTGCTTTCATATAATTTAAAAAACTTTCCCATCATGTTAGTTTGACATAGTTCACCTGTTGGGCCACAGACTGAAGACAAACCAGCGGTGAGTCCGACACTGTGGGGAACATTTTAGTGTTTCAACAAGCAACAACAACAATGAAGTGAGCCCAGCAGAGACATCAGTCAGACCTATTAAGGCACGTTGATAAGACTTCGGGGCGTCCTGTGGTGTCTGGCACTGGGACGTTTGTAGTGTTTGTTGGGAGGTGGGGTCTCCATGGATCAGACTTGTTCTGCATGTCCCACAGATACTCAATCTTGCTGGGGAATGTGGAGGCCTCGGGTGTCTTGGGCTATATGTTGTGTCTGTCGAGCTGTTCCTGAGCAGTTTTTGGGGCGTGTCAGGGCTCATTGTCCTGCTCGCGGGATCACTGCCATCGTGGGCAGCCGTCGCCATGAAGTTCTGTACTTCCACAAAGCTCTTAAGATGTGCTGCTGTGTGTCGAGTGGCATCCACATAAATGCAAAGAAACAAGATTTCCCTGCACAACATTCCATTGTAATGAGATGATCATTGTTTTTTACATCCCCTGTCAGTGGTTTGAATGTGGTGGCTGATCGATGTTTCTAAACATTACTGTACAAACTGTTGTTAGTGCAACATAAAAAGATGGATGATAGAAAGAAAAGTGAACTCTTTTCTGCAATTCTTGTGCCACAAGTCCAACTTTATTTGCCTCTCTGTCCCTCCAGCTGGTCATGGACTACGTAGAGCCCATCCTGTCCATCGCCTCACAGATCTACACCCTGGTGCAGACTGTGAAGGCCAACAAGGAGCGCTGTCGGCGTGTTTCTGAGCGAGTCAAAGCCCTGGAGGATCTGGTGGGGTCCATCAAAAAGAAAAAGCAGACATCAGACGACGTAGAAAAAGTTCTCAATGAACTCTACACCACTCTGAAATCAGCCCAGAAGCTCATAACAAAATTTACTGCGGCCAAGTGGGTGAAGCGCATCCTTAAATCCAGCAGCTACGGGGATGACTTTAACAGTTTGAATGAGCGTCTCAACGACGCCTTCCAGGTCCTGTCTGTAGCCCTGCAGGTGAAGCAGGGGAGCCTGCTGTTCAAGGTGTTCGAACGAACCAACAGAGAGCGACAAGACGAAATCGACAGGAGGGAGGACGAAAAGGAGCTGAAGATCTGTGAGTGTTTAGAAACTTCATGATTCTGCATGTTTCAGCTTGACAATATTTCATTATGTTGTGATGGTCTGAATGGTTTAGGCGCTGGAAAAAGTCCTGACATCTCATTAAAATGACCTGTGTTTCTTAAACACTTGTTTTAAAGTAGTCTTGAACAGTGGTCTCTTGCTGAGCAGCCATCTTTCCTATAGGTATGACCTCACCACTGACCGTCCTCCTCCCTATAATACATGTATAAAACGTATTGTAGAAATTTTTATATGATAAAACATAGAGATTTAATGTATCCATTGTTGGCAAAAAAAATTACAATGCCAGCTTGTTATTCCAAATCTGCCAGGTCATATTTACAATGTGGATGTTGAAATCAAAGCTGTTTACAAGCTAGAAGCTGTAGTTCTGATGTCTTTTCCATTCCCACAAGAGGAGCTTTGGGGTCTTGAGTTGAGTTGTTTTCACCTCAGTTACAAACTTCATGAACAAGCTGCAGATTACTGAGTAGTGAGGAACAGTTTGCAGCATCACACGCTGCTGACTAAAACAAGATCGAAAGTTATAATTCTGCATGAAAACGACCAGAGCTTTGTTTTATATGACGTTGAGCTGTGTAGCCTCTGAGTGAAGTCAGCACTCAGCAGAGACTCTGGTTCTGGTTCTGGTTCTCTGTCTCCTCTCTGTAATGTTACGTTCATAAAGTAAAGTCCACTTCCCCTCCAGCTCCAGTCAGCAGTCAACATTACAGAACGTGGAGGTCACCTCCAGATCACTGCTGCAGTCAGGCTGATCAACAGGAGTGAAGATAAATCACCTTTTTAATACCAAAGATCACAAAGTAATCTCTGAGCTCTCCCCCCGTTGGTGAAAGTCTCCGGATCAGAACAGAATCTGATGTGACTCCAGGTGTTTATTCCTCCAGACGGTCTGAATCTGAGCAGCTGCTCAGCAACTCCTGTTAAGTTTTGATAGAGAGTCTCATAGTAGAAGTTACATGTACGATGAAAAACAGGATGGTGCATTTATTATAAATACAATTAATTGAGGTTTCAGTTATTCTTTGATCGATCAAACAGATTCACTGCAAGACATCAATTCTGTCAAATGCAACAATGTCACACAAACACCATTTCTGAAATCAACTTTCCCATAATTTACCTGACCTTCACTTCACTCGAGGCGGGAAAGCAAACGCGACTGAGATGTGCGTTGTGTCGACGCCAGCAGGAGGTGCCAGGATTAAGTGTTTGGTTGCATTTGTTTCATCTGTATTTGTTTGTTCCTCAGTGCTCATCGAACAGATGGAGAGCCAGCAAAAAGCATTTGAAGAACTCAAAACCACCATGCAAATTGTGCAAATACTCATGGAGAACAGTAAGTACATCAAAACACTTCAGTATACCACACTCTGATATTACTGGAAATGCATCACTGTGAGCTGTAGAGGTGGAAGTCGATGTCGACCTGGTGGGTTTATTTTCATACAGTGATTACAAGTGTGCACATTTATTCCAGGTGTGAGCAAGAACTGATGATAAAACAGGTATGAACAGGCTCACAGTGGAACATTTAGCATCCGTCTCTCAGGAGTTTATCATGTAACTGATGGATGTGGAAATAAGTAACTGTTTATATCAGCTTCAAATCATCTGATATACAGTATAAAAAGTGTTGGCTGCCCCCCGGTGGCCAAAACAAACATGACAACAGTTAAAAGATACAAAGCAGAAAACTAAAAGATATCTTGTGCCCATTTGTTTTTACAGTGAATAAGCCCAAAGTCACTGATGACGGCATCAAGATGATCGAACTGGACGAGCTCACGTACAGATATCCCAAAGAGCCCTTCATGACAACATCGACTTCAGAGGTCTACAGAGGAGAGTACCAGGGCTTCCAGGTGGCCATCAAGAGATACACTGACCTGAACACCAGCTCAGGGTGTGTGCCACATTTCAGGACAGCAAATTAAAATACAGGAACTTTTTGTTTTTGCATGCTTTACATTGGGTTACATAAATAACAATGACTAATCTGCATTAAATAACAATCCAGTGCAGCATCTGATGTCCAAAAGATGAGGGAGATGAGGGTTTGACCAACAGTCCTGATGTAGTTTACTGTCACATTTAAGCTGCTAGATGTCTTTTTTTTGCTTTCCAACAAGGTCGGATGACAAGTTGTACAAACAGCTTCTGTTTGAACAGAACTTTGCCACTCGTGTCTCAAACTGCCCAAAAATCTTTAACATTTTAACAACAACGGTGAAGAAAACGATTCTGACCTCTTATAAATGACAAGATGTTATGATCTTGTTTATTTAAAGAAGCACTACAGTATGAAGTTTTGGAGAAAAAATTCAAGCTTAAAATTTTAATATTTCCAATATTTATGAGGTGATAATACACATTTTTTTTTTACCATAAGTGAATAAACAAGCTGTTCTCAGAGAAAAATAAGGTCCCAGAACGCTGTTTGAAGCTAGAAAGGTGGCAGAGTCCGCAACATATAAACAAAGTAAAACAGTATTATATTCTGCAACTTCAACCCACAGTACAATTTGGAGGTGATAATTGTACTTTTTACTTCAGTACATTCATTTGATAAGTTTAGTAAAGGTTGATAGTAATACTACAAAATATAATCTATGAATAATTCATGACTTAATATTTATGGTTTATGATTATGATTTGATTCACAAGCAAGTATAAAGTAACTTAAATTAACATGAAAATGTTAAACACATTAATGCAACAATAACTAGAACTGCAAGCAGTTATGAACGGGGGCCAAGCCCCCCCGTGCACCGCAGAGCCCACGGAAGTTGGCCCCAAAGGATGACGGGCTCAGGGCAAAAGTGAGGACACAGGCCAACGTCTGAGCCGTGGTATTCGCTGTAATAGGAAGTGCAGTGGAAGTGCAAAAGGCTGAATGTGTGCCGATTTCGATTTGTTGTACTAAGCCACGCCCACATTGACCAGTAATGACCACCTTCAAGATATGGCGTCAGGATTGGCCCTACATCATACCGACCAAACTTCATAAAAATTGGTCCAGCCGTTCAGGAGATATAAACTTCCGATATTTTTAGCGCCCCCTAGTGGCCAAAATTCGCCAAATTCGGCTCATCCCTTCCCAATCTCATGCCAACCAAGGAACTCAAATTTGTTGTTAATAGCATTTAGTTTGACCGAGATATCAAACTGTTTACATTTTTATAGCTAGCTACAGAAATTTGTTTGTTAATAATTTGCACATTTTTTGACCGAGCAGAATTCTTTTGATAACTTTAGATCAGGTCCAGCTGAAGAGTGTACATGCCAAGTTTCACGCAGATTGGACAAATTCCCAAATCTTTACAGTTACAATAGGGTTCCTAGCACCTCGGCCCCTCGGGCTTGGCCCCCTAATTATAATCCAATAATATAATGAAATGGTCCTTTCTGCGTAATTAATACTTCTTGATTTGTATACTTTTGTACTTTTAAGTTATATTTTTCATGCAGGAGTATTTATACACTGTAGTATTTCTACTTTTATACTTAAGTAAAGATCTGATTCCTTTTTTTCTATTTAACTCTACGAGTTAAATATTGAGCTCAATCTTCATTTTGCACTTAGCCTTGTGTCTTCCTATGTGACTTCCCATGTGAACGTAAACACATCGTTTGTGTGCAGGGAGATTAAGTCTGTTTTCAAAAAGGAAACTGAAACCATGAAGCGCTTTGAGTCGCCCAACATCCTGCGAATGTTTGGAATCTGTGTCCAGGAGGACGGTGAGTGAACTGCAGCACCAGAATCACAGAGTATCAGGAACAATCAACCTTTCCAAAGAGAGTGACTTGATGTGGCCTTGTGACTGCCTGTAGGACCCAGATCTGAGTTCCTCATTGTCATGGAGTACTGTGAGAGGGGAAGTCTCCGTCAGGTCCTGGACTCCTGGGAGGAACTGTCCTGGCCCACGAAAACTTGTATGTGTCTGGACGCAGCAAAAGGACTCTACCGGTGAGTCGTGCCGGTGATTATTTATATGTCTGGTTCATTGAAAATGTAAATGATGTATGAAAAATTATGAAATACAGAGAGGAAGGGGGAGGAGCTTAATTGTGCAGGTTCATAAAAAAGTAAAATGCTTCATCGCCTGATCATTCAGCATTGATTGCTAAATTTCAGGCATGGACGATGAGATTAAAATCCTCCGTCACAGTATGTGCGATTTAAATTGTGACATTGATTTATAAGCTACTGTACAGTTTCCGGACAGAAGAGTCTGTTTGTGTTTGCTCCGTTAAAGGGACAGACTGTGGTGATGTTTCTCCAGAATGTTTTGTCTTGTGTTGTGGAGATACCGGTCATTGAGATGTCTGCATTCTCTCTGATAAAATGAAACTTGATTACATCGGAAAAACCCAAACAGTAATGTCTATCTCCGGAAATCATGACCGGGTTACTCAAGATAATCCACAGGACTCCATGTGAGCAGTCTTATGCTGGAACTATTTTTCCCCGTATCACTGCACAGAGGGTAGCGTGCATCTACTAGAGAGGTCTCATTAAAATGTTTTGCACTGTCAGCATCACAAGCCTCCTCCTTCTGCTCAGTGAGATGTTGTTGTTGCTCAGCAGAAGGAAAATAGTTTTCATCAGCTGACCTGCAACATTAGCTTGCTTACTTAGCTTAGTTGGCTAAGCAATGCTTCCTTGTGCGCGATGATACAGAAAGAAAATAGTTCCTCTATGAAACTGCTCACAGCAAAGTATGTGGATTATCTTGAGTAACCGGGTCATGATTCCTAAGAAGAGACATTGCTGTTGAATGTAAAAATGCATTTTTTGCCGTTTGAGAGTTTAAAATATGAAAGTGCAGCTTTTTAATGATCTCTATGACTGATTGTTTATGGCAGAACGAACTTTACTCATGATAATCACTGTTGTGTATTAGGCTGCACCAGACAGAAGAAAAATACAAGGTTCATGGATCCATCAACAGCTGCAAGTTCCTCGTGGCTAAAGATTACACAGTCAAGGTACTGAGAGCAATGCATGCTGGGAGCAGACACGGTTTACGGGATTTGGTGAACAGGAATGAAATCTTGACGTTGTTGATTTATTTCAAATCAGCTGGGAGGTTTTGAGCTGTCAAAAACCGAGACATCACTAAAAAAGTCGACAAAGAAGTCGACGAAGGCCAAAGAGTCCGGGTCCCTGTGCTACTACAGTCCTGAGGTCCTCAAGGACATCAACCATCCTTACAGCAGGGAGTGCGAGATTTACAGGTCAGAGATAAACCAAGACTTCATCTGTTGTTTAAAATGATGTTCAGTGTCATAAATGGTCTTTCATACCATCAGGTAGGTAGTTATCAAAATGCAACCAACCTCAAAGGGATTTAAAAGAAATAGTACAACAGGCTTGCAGTTGTAAATGCTTTCAGGTCGCTAATCAGTCAAACAGTATCTCTGAGTGTCCTGCTGAAAGAACACCAACCTGGCAACACTCTTCTTATTAAAGGTTTATATAAAGTGTCTTTAAATCCTTTATTAATCATTATTTACAGCTTTCCTACATCACACATACGTAAGTTACATACTGGACCATTACTGTGGCACTTCCTGAGGTTTCTTCCATCGTTTTTTTTTTTACCCTGTTGAAAGGGTCTTTTTTCCATCAACATGTCAAGTCTTTCCTCACTCGAGTCGAGGGTCTAAGGACAGAGGATGTCGTTCACTGTACAGATTGTAAAGCACATTGAGGCAATGTGATTGCGATTTTGGGCTATATAAATGAAATTGATTTGATTTGATTTGATTATTGCCTCCAATCTACTTGTGATGTCACAATATCTAGTCCCTCCCGAGTGGACTCACTATGCCGAAGCAAAAAGCACCCAACTGAGGAAGTTTCCTCTTTCAGCAGATGAATGTGAAAACAGCCTTCCAGTGTCAAACTGTGCACGTATTTCATCCTTCTCGGTGAAACATTTTTTTATTGGAGAGGGAATACAATAGAATGAAATAAACGCTCCTCATTTATTGTTGTCTTTCAGCTTTGGAATCGTCCTGTGGGAAATTGCAACCCGTAAGAAGCCTTTTGCAGGTGTGTATCTGCACAACACAGAGATCAACATCCAGCTCTAAACGTTCTGTTCAGACTTCACAGTTTTTTTGGGTTTTCTGTTTGACAATTCTTTATAAACCATAACAAATACAAGTACATTAATTTATTTACCATTTATTTACACAGCAACGCCCAATGAGAGCAGTTCACTCTCTTTAACGTGGGCACCATCAAACAATGAAAACACCAAAGATTAGAATGAGGATCAAATTGAAAGAGGTTACAGATGGTATTAAAGCTGCATTAAAGGTGCTATTTAAGTTATCTGAGTCTCAATCCAAACTAACCAGAGCTTCACGTATGTATGTCATGCACTCTCACTAGATGTTGAGTGATTGAAGTTCAATCAGAAATTTTAGGGATGGTCATAAGCGTACCGTCTCTGTGTCTGTAAGCATGATCACTCCAAGCGGTTCCAACTGTTATGTGTTCTCACTTTTCTTCCAGATTGTTCGGATAAGGATATCCAGCAGAAAGTGTGCAAAGAGAAATTTCAGGAGCCGCTCCCTGAAGACTGTCCCAAACCCCTGGGGGATCTGATCAACGCCTGTCGAGTCTTTGAGAGCTTCAAGAGACCATCTGCTGGAGGTGAGTTACAATTACTTTATTTCAGACTCACAGAGGTTCCATTGAAATGAAAAAGTGAAAAATAAAACAAAGGAGTAGTGCCAGAGTAAAAATGAACCTCTCAGCCTGACAGAAATAGTGATTTGATTTATATCAAAGCGCGCTCTCTGAGGTCAGATGATCAGCTGCTCCTGAGTGTGCCTAAATCTAAGCGGAAGCTCAGAGGGGAGCGTGCTTTTGCTGTGTCGGCTCCTAAACTACGAAATGATCTGCCTATGCACGTTAAACAGGCCTCTTCTTTGTCGGTTTTTAAATAGCTTCTAAAAACCCATCTCTTCTCCATAGGTTTTGACACTTAGTAAGAGCTCAAGTTAATCTTATTTCTTATTTTGATTACTTTTATTGCGTTTTTTTACTCATGTTTATGCCTTTTGATTTATTGTTGTATTTTATCTTTGGGCCATATGTGAGCTGTTATGTCTTTCTATGTATGATGTCTTTTTATTTATTTTTTCTGTACAGCACTTTGGTCAACTTGGTTGTTTTAAAGTGCTTAATAAATAAAGTTGGATTGGATTGGATATCGTGATATATATATCAGTATCGACTGAAATCAGCCTGTATTACACCTATTTAATTATTTTGATTAATAATCCATATGCACCTTGGAGAACATTATTACTTATGTGAAAGGGGCAAATACAGCATCGCCTATATATTACTTTTAGAACGTTATATTTAGATACTGTATCTGCCTTACAAATGTTTCAGTGTACACTTTTTCCATAATTTCAATATCAAGCATAAGAGATACAAATAAAAAAGGAAAATACACAAACAAAAACCATTATAAATTCACAATCAAAGACACATTTACATTCTGTGATGTAGCAAATTGTGAAAAAAATGTATAACAAGGAATAATGATAATGCTTATAATGTGTCTGTCTCTCTTCTACAGTGCTGGTGGATAAACTGCGCATCTTGGTGGAAGAGTAAAGGAGTAATACAACTCTTCACCCCCCTTCATCCTCAGTACTCAGAGTCTCTGGGTTGTTTGACTTAATTTTTCAACAAATGCTTGTTAAGTAGCTGAAGCATCTGCTCTGGGACTCCTGACTGCTGGCTGACATTTTAGGATAACTTGGAGGAAAACACCGTATTGTACAGCGTTTACTAACCACAGAGCTGAAAGTCTTCTGTATACTGTCTGTCACACATGTACAATCCCGTCACAAACACCAGCTCCGGAGACTGTAACTAAATCTCCTTTCCAACAAGTGGTAAAAGCCAATGTTGCAACAAAATAAAGTTTTCTTTTTCTTGGTTAGATTTTTATCTCTGAGCCTCTATATTAACCATGACAACAAACTCTCTGTGAATCTCAGTGGTGTCTGATGCAACACAGGTTCTGATGTTTAAATGCTGCAATATATCAAATAAAAACAATAAACAAACCTATACAGTTGTTAGAGACTTTCTGTGTTGAAAATAATATTGTCAAAATGAATATGATTAAGCAGATAATGATAAGCGATGATACAAGGGTGGGACTGAGTCTTTTGCCTCTCTTCAGCAAACAACCTCACATTACATGAACAAAACTTCTATTATTTTGTTTCAATAAATCAGCAACATGACGGCAAAGGCATCGGTGCAGTATTGTGATTTGGATTGTTTTTAGCATGTGAGTCAAGAAGTGGAGTCCACATTTTAAAAGACTTTCAAACAACATGATGTGACAACAGTACTCTTTCAGAACACGTGAGAAAAGGAAAACCATAGAGTTTTTTTCAAAATAATTTTTGGGGCTTTAATGGACAGAATGGCTGAGGAGTGACTGGAAAAGGGCAGAGTTGGGGGGACTACATGCAGCAAAGGGCCACAGATTGGATTCCTGGGCCACTGCAGAGAGGGAGGACACTAGTGGCACTAGTGGAAATGAAAAAGACAAAGATGGTGATTTGGACAGGGGGGAAGTCACTGCTCTATGAACCTCTCCTCTCCTCTCCACCTCCCAGTAACCCGGCCCAGTCAAAGCCTCTCTAACCACCAGCTAATGGTGCTGTTTCAACCTGTCTGATCATCAGGACACAGCTGATCCTCTCAACACCTCCACCTTCCTCATCACTCACCCTCTGACAGAGATCAAAAATCCCATCTGAAGGGAGAAGCAGAGACAACAGAAGTGATAACTTTGTGTTTACAGAGACCTCCTCCATCAGCTGTCAGTCAGTGATATGAAGACCAGCAGAACTTCTGTCCAGTTTAGACCACAAGTGGAGTGGCCTGTGACCTGCAGACACTTTGTTCATCAAGTTCACGCTGAAATTTGACTGAAGGACAAAGTGAAATAAATTGCTGAGAGTCCCTGAACGCATCATCACTGCAGAAACAGAGAGACAATCACTGCTAATTTCAATGATGATTTACTGCTCTTAAAAAAACAGTCTCAGTCAGAGATACATATACATATTTATACTGTATATATGTACTGTATGTATATATATGTATGTATATATTTGTGCCTAAATGTGATGATGGTTCTCTGAAATAAGAGCCATTGACTTGGTTGCTTCAGTCTGACTGATCTGAAGGTTGTGACAAAGATGAAATGATCTTCTTTGTTTGTTATTATATTGCTGAGACCAGCACCACCCTCTACTGACCTCAGAGTCTCCAGTCTACAGTGTGGACTCTACTTCAGATCAGACAGCAGCTTCACTCCTGAAACCTGCAGGTCATTTCCCCACAGCTCCAGCTCTCTCAGATGGGAGTGGTTGGATATCATAGCTGAGGCAGAGAAGCACAGCTGATCTTGAAAAACTTCAGACAAACAATCTGAATAAAGAATAATAGTGTGCATAAAAATGTCCCATTCAATGAGCTTTTCTCTAAAATGAGTAGAGTAACTTTGTTATTGAGGATCACAAGTGGATCCAAGATGGTGCCATGGATGGCTGCCACGGTGTGTTGGTGCGCGTTGTTTTGTGTTGTTTTGTTTGTTCATTTAATTTTTTGCCTGGATAATTGGCTCTGCGGATTGATACCAGACTCTGCACTGCAGCTGGCTGGCCTCCTACTCTTCAGAGCGGATTGTGACACAGAGCTCTCTGGCAAAACTAAAGGTGGAGGTATCTGCTTTACACTAACAGTGGCCGGTGTAATAATGTGACAATGATCCTACAGCACTGTTCACATCATCTGGAAACTTTCTTCATAAACTGCAAACCCTTCTACTCCCCCCCATGAGTTTGTTTCATTCTGGTCGGTGTTTACATTCCACTGCATGCTAACGTGCAGGAGGCGCAGTGCATGCTAGCCGACCAGATACTGAGTGCTTGGTGACTTTACCAAAGCTGTCTCCAGTGTGCACAAACATCTTCAACACCTCAATGGAGACATGTCATGTGCCAGTCTCCACTATCATCCCTGTCCCCAAAAAGCCAAGGACCACAGGACTGAATGACTACAGGCCTGTCGGCTTGACCTCTGTGGTCAAGTCATTTGAGCACCTAGTGCTGTCCCACCTCAAATTCCTAATCAACCCACTCCTTGAACCACTGCAGTTTGCCTACAGAGCCAACAGGTCTGTAGACAATGCAGTAAGCATGGCCGAGCACTACACCCTCCAGCATCTGGACTCTGCAGGAACATATGCCAGGATCCTGTTTGTGGACTTCAGCTCTGCATTCAACACTATCCTCCCAGCTCTGCTACAGGACAAGCTCTCCCAGCTCGATGTGCCTGACTCCATCTGCAGGTGGATCACAGACTTCCTGTCTGACAGGAAGCAGCATGTGAAGCTGTGGAAACATGTCACTGAATCCGAGACCATCAGTACTGGATCCCCCCAGGGCTGCGTTCTTTTCCCCTGCTTTTCTCCCTGTACATTAACAGTTGCACCTCCAGTTATCAGTCCTTCAAGGTCCTGATGTTTGTGGACGACACCACGCTCATTGGGCTCATCTCTGATGGGGGAAAGTCTACCTACAGGTGGGAGATTGACCATCTGGTGACCTGGTGCAGCCAGAACAACCTGGAACTTAATGCTTTAAAGACAGTGGAGATAGTCGTGGACTTCAGGAACAACCCAGCCCCACATGTCCCCGTCATCCTGTTTGGCTCCCCAGTCAAGTCTGTGGAGTCCTGCCGCTTCCTGGGCACCATCATCACCCAGGACCTAATATGGGAACTGAACATCAGATCCCTCACCAAGAAAGCACAACAGAGGATATTCTTCCTGCAGCAGCTGAAGAAGCTTAACCTGCCAAAGATGAATATGGTGCACTTGTACTCTGTCATGATCGAGTGCATCCTCACCTCCTCCATCACCGTCTGGTATGCTGCTGCCACTGCTAAGGACAAGAGCAGACTGCAGTGTATCATATGTTCTGCTTAGAAGGTGATTGGCTGCAGCCATGCCTTCAGGACCTGCATAGCTCCAGGGCTCTGAGGTGTGCAGGTAGGATTGTGGCCAACCCCTCCCATCCTGGTGACAGACTTTTTGAGACTCTTCCCTCTGGCAGGAGGCTGCAGTTCATCAGGACCAAAACCTCCCGCCACATGAACAGTTTCCTCCTTGCTGCAGTTGCTGCTACCTTAACAGGCCCCGTGACCCCCACCCCCACTGACACTGAGACTGACAGTCAGGCACTCATATCCACCACCGCCCTTGAATCCTTGCAGAACATGGACAATTTTTATGATTTTTAACAATCTTTTATTTTTATCTATTTTGACAGCTCTCCTGTCTTAATTTATCAATCATCCCACATCTCTCATCTTTCATCTCTCTCTGTTTGTTCACATTGTATATTTTATAATGTATATACAATAGTCATTGTTTGTGTATTGTTTATTGTCTTCAATGCATGCACCTTATTCACCAGACAAATTCCTCGTTGGTGTAAAATGGTAATAAATCTGTTTCTGATTCTGATTCTGATTCTGATAATGTCAGCCTTCTACAGACACCATCCAAATGTTGGCTTAACATTCATTCACCTGTTCATGTCAACACACATCCATGTTTATCATTCACACTTTATCAAGTTAAAACAAATATTAGTTCAGAGAATCTTTTGTTTACACATGTGACTATTTAAAATGTATTTACCTAAACAGATAACCATGGATATTTTCAGCAGTTTCTTCAGTCTTTTGCAAATGCAGACTAAACTGAGCACACAAACATGAAAATATGAACAACGAGACATTACAGACATACACATTTATGGATGAAAGTTATGCCTGAACATAAATTAGCTTCAACTGTTAATTAAACATTTAATATCTACAACAGCAAATTAGTGTCAGTAAACTGACCTCAGAGTCTCCAATCTACAGTGTGGACTCTGCATAAAGTCACACAGCAGCTTCACTCCTGAATCATGCAAGTTGTTGTAGCTCAGCTGCAGCTCTCTCAGATTGGAGGTGTTGGACTTCAGAGCTGAGGTGAGAGAAATACAGCTGATCTCTGACAAACTGCAACCATACAATCTGAATATAGAATACATGATGTGAGTTTAGAACAAAATATTTCTGCATTATGAACCCCAAACAGCGTGAACCACACATAGTTGTGTTTGACTTGACTATATTTAGTCTACTAAATAACACATGTCATCTGGTTTCAGTCTCCTTGACTGTTGCTTTGGTTACTCCTGACCAAACCCTCTTCTATGCTGCGCTATCTGAGGGAAAGTCAGAAGACAGGAGCCGTCAGTTTAGGTTGATTTGTGATTTGTAAAACAGATATGAAGTTACAGAGAGGATTTTTAGATCCTGCTTTAATACTTATACTTACTTATTTAATACGCATCTTTTATAATTGGAACATAGACACATAGTATCAATCTGACAACATCTTAATAAACAAATCTTTCAATGAAAACATTTGCTGTGATTTGAGCTGCGTACGTAGTTGACCTGGGTTGACGACGGGTGTTTCACATGAATCCTGACAGATCATCAATCTGCTCTGCAATTTTCACCCCAGCGGTGAGTTATGCTTCTACTTCAAGGATAAGAAACATAAATCCTGGGTGTGTCAGCAGAGCATTAGTAACACTCAGAGGGGGGAAGAAGAGGAAGAGGAAGCGTCGAGCAGGAGAGGAAGGAGGAGCTCAGGTCATACAGCCAGTTTCATTTTAGCTCAGCACACACGAAGGACATATAACTTCAGTCACTCAGCTCAGACAAGAAGCTTTCATTGACGTCCACTCACAGGTGAGTCATCTTTATGTTTCTTCTTTCTTCACGTCCACAGTAAACTGCTCTGTTTTTGAGTCTGCTGCAGGTTTTCAACAGCTCATATCTCTTTACAACAGGCTTTACTGTAACGTTGGTTTGGAGTTCTGCCAAAGAGAAACGTTTAACTCAGTGACGCACCCTCAGGTTTGATGTATGAAAGTGACAGCAGGACAAAGGCATGGTGTTCCCTGCAGGGCAACAGAGAGCGATAATTAACCTGCTCATATCAATGAAAAACAAACTGTACAGATTAAATAAAGATTTACCAGAAGATCAAATTGTATGCATCTGAGAAGTTCAGTATTTACAAACAAGAAATCATCACATATTTGTTATCTATAAATGTGGCTTTAAATAAAAACTGCAGAAGAGTCGTTAATGAATACTACATTTAACTCAGTACTTTGATTCATGCTGAGGTATGTGAATTATCAGGACTACATGCATGAAGAAGCATGACTTCATAAAGTACATGTATTCTTAGTTTCTCATGCCAGACTTTAAATCATCATGATTTCTCTCACATGTTGTCCTGATCACTTCAGTGTTACTTTTTCATGACTCCATTATATTTGTAGCTCTTTTTAAATAAGGTAAGTGATGGACTGTGACCCAGCTCAGCAGTACAGGCCTCCCTGACTGTGTAGTATAAAATAAAATGATCTACTGACCTACTGATTAAAGCTGCTGTAGTGTGACGATGTGAAGTGTGAACCAAATATACAACACTGTTATTGTTCTTTTAAAATACAGTGCCAAGAATGATCAAATATAATGGGATATATCACGAAGGGGACTTGGTTGAGCTAATGGTGTAGATAGAGGGAAAACACCTGTTTTAACAAAACCAAAGTGAGATGAAGAGCTACTTGTGTACGTGCAGCTATGCAGAGTCGAAGAAACTAGAGTCATGTATGCCAAGCTACGTTTAGATGCAGAAGGAAGAACGGGATTTTCCGGAGAAAAATGGCTGTGTCAGCAGAAATAAAGAAGAGTAGGGATTGGTTGAGACCATGAGGCCATGGGAGGACACTACCAGTTTTCTGGGTTTAAAAGAGGATGCTCAATGCTTAGAACCTCAGTTCAGTTTGTTTTGTTCCCGGATTTTGTCTGTGTCTGATCTCCTGCTTTATTTGCCGGTAAGTAAAGTTCTACTGAACTCAGCCTTGAAGACTCCCGGTGACTTTTGTGATCTTTAAAATCTTTTGGACCAACCAAGAAAAGTGATGTCGATTTACGACAACTGGATATGAGGAGACGTTCCTCTTGGAAATCTTCTGTGCAGATAACTTCATAGAACATGAGCTCAGCGTCACAGTTCAGTACAGAGCTGCTGATAATAACAGTAGAGCTGTCCTGTCCTGACTACCGTTATTTTACATTTTTACATCTGTCAAGAGTCACCGGGAATTTCTTTCTAGAAGAGCCACATTGTGTCCTTAAATCCTTCCTGTTCTTTCTACATTTTACTATGTAGTGGCGCAGATCCAGAGGCAGGATCACAATGTTTATTTACAATAACTGCTGCTGCATAGCTAACTTACAACTTAATTTTTTTCATGATGTTATTTTAAAGTGTCATCTCATCTTAACTATATGTTTGGTTGCTTTCATATAATTTAAGACACTTTCCCATCATGTTAGTTTGACATAGTTCACCTGTTGGGCCACAGATTGAAGACAAACCAGCGGTGAGTCCGACACTGTTGGGAACATTTTAGTGTTTCAACAAGCAACAACAACAATGAAGTGAGCCCAGCAGAGACATCAGTCAGACCTGTTAAGGCATGTTAAAGACTTCGGGGCATCCTGTGGTGTCTGGCACTGGGACGTTTGTAGTCTTTGTTGGGAGGTGGGGTCTCCATGGATCAGACTTGTTCTGCATGTCCCACAGATACTCAATCCTGCTGGGGAATGTGGAGGCCTCGGGTGTCTTGGGCTATATGTTGTGTCTGTCGAGCTGTTCCTGAGCAGTTTTTGGGGCGTGTCAGGGCTCATTGTCCTGCTCGCAGGATCACTGCCATCGTGGGCAGCTGTTGCCATGAAGTTCTGTACTTCCACAAAGCTTTTAAGATGTGCTGCTGTGTGTCGAGTGGCATCCACATCAATGCAAGGAAACAAGATCTCCCTGCACAACATTCCATTGTAATGAGATGATCAATGTTTTTTACATCCCCTGTCAGTGGTTTGAATGTGGTGGCTGATCGGTGTCTCTAAACATTACTGTACAAACTGTTGTTAGTGCCACATAAAAAGATGGATGATAGAAAGAAAAGTGAACTCTTTTCTGCAATTCTTGTACCACAATTTCAACTTTATTTGCCTCTCTGTCCCTCCAGCTGGTCATGGACTACGTAGAGCCCATCCTGTCCATCGCCTCACATATCTACACCCTGGTGGAGACTGTGAAGGCCAACAAGAAGCGCTGTCGGCGTGTTTCTGAGCGAGTCAAAGCCCTGGAGGATCTGGTGGGGTCCATCAAAAAGAGAGAGCAAACATCGGACGACATAGAAAAAGCTCTCAAGGAACTCTCCATCACTCTGGAATCAGCCCAGAAGCTCATAACAAAATTTACTACAGCCAAGTGGGTGAAGCGCATCCTTAAATCCAGCAGCTACGGGGATGACTTTAACAGTTTGAATGAGCGTCTCAATGACGCTTTCCAGGTCCTGTCTGGAGCCCTGCAGGTGGAGCAGGGGAACCTGCTGTTCAAACAGACCACCAGAGAGCAACAAGACGAGGATGACAGGAGGGAGGACGAAAAGGAGCTGAAGAACTGTGAGTGTTTAGAAACTTCATGATTCTGCACGTCTCAACTTGACAATATTTCATTATGTTGTGATGGTCTGAATGGTTTAGGCCCTGGAAAAAGTCCTGACATCTCATTAAAATGACTTGTGTTTCTTAAACACTTGTTTTTAAAGTAGTCTTGAACAGTGGTCTCTTGCTGAGCAGCCATCTTTCCTACAGGTTTGACCTCATTACTGACTGTCCTCCTTCCTATGATAAGAGAAAACGTTAATATGATACAATAAAACGTAGAGATTTAATGTATCCGTTTTTGGCAAAAATTGTACAATGCCAACTTGTTATTCCAGAGCTGCCAGGTCATATTGACAATGTGGATGTTGAAATCAAAGCTGTTTACAAGCTAGAAGCTGTAGTTCTGATGTTTTTTCCATTCCCACAAGAGAAGCTTTGAGGTTGAGTTGAGTTGTTATCACCTCAGTTACAAACTTCATGAACAAGCTGCAGACTACTGAGTAGTGAGGAACAGTTTGCAGCATCACACGCTGCTGATTAAAAGCAAGATTGAAAGATATAATTCTGCATGAAAAGGACCAGAGCTTTGTTTTATGTGACGTTGAGCTGTGTAGCCTCTGAGTGAAGTCAGCACTCAGCAGAGACTCTGGTTCTGGTTCTTCTCTCTGTAACATGACGTTCATGAAGTAAACTCTATTTCCCCTCCAGCTCCAGTCAGCAGTCAACATTACAGAACGTGGAGGTCACCTCCGGATCACTGCTGCAGTCAGGCTGATCAACAGGAGTGAAGATAAATCACCTTTTTAATCCCAAAGATCACAAAGTTATCTCTGAGCTCTCCCTCCTTCAGTAAATGTCTCTGGGTCAGAACAGAATCTGATGTAACTCCAGGTGTTTATTCCAACAGATGGTCTGGATCTGAGCAGCTGATCAGCAACTATACCCCTGGTTTGTTTTGACAGAGAGCCGCATAGTAGGGGAAAGCAAACAAGAATGAGTCAGAGGAAGTTCGGTGGTCGGACTTTAAAACAATACAACTGAGATGTGCGTTGTGTCTGCGCCAGGATTAAGTGTTTGGCTGCTTTTGTTCCTCAGTGCTCATCGAACACATGGAGAGCCAGCAGAGAGCATTTGAAGAACTCAAAATCAGCGTGCAAAAACTCTTGGAGAACAGTGAGTACATCAGAACACTTCAGTATACCACACTCTGATACTACTGGAAATGCATCACTGTGAGCTGTAGAGGTGGAAGTCGATGTCGACCTGGTGGGTTTATTTTCATACAGTGATTACAAGTGGGCACATTTATTCCAGGTGTGAGCGAGAACTGATGATAAAACAGGTATGAACTGGCTCACAGTGGAGCATTTAGCATCCGTCTCTCAGGAGTTTATCATGTAACTGATGGATGTGGAAATAAGCAACTGTTTATATCAGCTTTAAATCATCTGATATACAGTATAAAAAGTGTCGGCTGCCCCCCGGTGGCCAAAACAAACATGACAACAGTGACATGATACAACGCAGAAGACTAAAAGATAACTTGTGCCCATTTGTTTTTACAGTGAATAAGCCCAAAGTCACTGATGAAGGCATCAAGATGATCAAACCGGACGAGCTCAAGTACGAACTTCCCAAAGAGCCCTTCATGACAACACCGACCTCAGAGGTCTACAGAGGAGAGTACCACGGCTTCCAGGTGGCCATCAAGCGTTACACTGACCTGAACACCAGCTCAGGGTGTGTGCCACATTTCAGGACAGCAAATTAAAATACAGGAACTTTTTGTTTTTGCATGCTTTACATTGGGTTACATAAATTACACTAACTCACCTGCATTAAATAACAATCCAGTGCAGCATCTGATGTCCAAACGATGAGGGAGACAAGGGTTTGACCAACAGTCCTGATGTAGCTTGTCACATTCAAGCTGCTGGATGTCCTATTTTTGCTTTCCAACAAGGTCGGACGACAAGTCATACAAACAGCTTCTGTTTGAACAGAACTTTGCCGCTCGAGTCTCAAACTTAAGCCCAAAAATCTTTAACATTTTGTTCATTTTGTTTCTCCTGAAATAACGCTGCAAAAAACGATTCTGACCTCTTATAAATGTTAAAATGTTTTAATCTGGTTTATTTAAAGAAGCACTACAGGATGAAGTTTGATGAAGTAAAATCTTAATATTTACAATATTTATGAGGTAATAATACAAGCTTTTACTGTAAGTAAATAAACAAGCTGTTCTCAGAGGAAAATAAGGTCCCAGAACATTGTTTGAAGCTAGAAAAGTGGCAGGGTCCACCACATATAAATAAAGTAAAACCGTATTTTTTTTACTTTAACCCACTGTACAATTTAGAGGTGATAATTGCACTTTTTACTTCAGTACATTCATTTGATAAGTTTAGTAAAGGTTGATATTAAAACTACAAAATATAATATATGAATAAATTAAGACTTAATATTTATGATTGGGACAAAAATAGTATTGATCTCAGGGGGGCAAGTATAAAGTAGCTTAAATTAACATATAAAATATCAAACACACTAATGCAACAATCATTATAATCCAATAATATGATGAAAAGGGCCTTTCTGCATAATTACTTATTGATTACTTTTTGATTTGTATACTTTTGGAATTTTAAGTTATATTTTTCATGCAGGAGTATTTATACACTGTAGCATTTCTACTTTTATACTTAATTAAAGATCTGATTCCTTTTTCCATCCTTGCGAGTTAAATATTGAGCTCAATCTTCATTTTGCACTTAGCCTTGTGTCTTCTTGTGTGACTTCCTGCAAATGTCCCATGTTAATGTAAACACATCGTTTGTGTGCAGGGAGATTCAGTCTGTTTTCAAAAAGGAAACTGAAACCATGAAGCGCTTCGAGTCGCCCAACATCCTGCGAATGTTTGGCATCTGTGTCCATGAGGACGGTGAGTGAACTGCAGCACCAGAATCACAGAGTATCAGGAACAATCAACCTTTACAAAGAGAGTGACGTGATGTGGCTTTGTGACTGCCTGTAGGACTCAGATCTCAGTTCCTCATCATCATGGAGTACTGTGAGAAGGGAAATCTCCATCAGGTCCTGGAATCTGAGCGCGAGGAACTGTCCTGGACCAGGAAAGCTCGTATGTGTCTGGACGCAGCGAAAGGACTCTACCGGTGAGTCGCGCCGGTGATTATTTATATGTCTGGTTCACTGATAAATTTGAATGATGTATGAAAAATGATGAAACACAGAGAGGAAGGGGGAGGAGCTTATTTGTGCAGGTTCATAAAAAAGTAAAATGCTTTGTCGCCTGATCATTCAGTATTGATTTGTAAATTTTAGGTATGGACAATGAGATTAAAATCCTCCGTCACAGTATGTGTGATTTAAATTGTGACATTGATTTATATTATGAAGCTACTTTTCAGTTTCTGGACAGAAGAGTCTGTTTGTGTTGGCGCCTTTAAAGGGACAGTTCAAAACACAAATTTTCTTACCTGTAGTGATGTTTCTCCAGAATGTTATGTCTTGAGGTGCAGAGTTCTGGAGACACTGGTAGTTGAGATATCTGCATTCTCTCCGATACAATGAAACTTGATGGCAATGTCTCTCTCCAGAAATCATGACCGGGTTACTCAACAGATAATCAACACGCTTCGATGTGAGCAGTTTCATGCTGGAACTATTTTTCCCCATATGACTGCACAGAGGGTAGCGTGCATCTACTAGAGAGGCCTCATTAGAATGTTTTGCAATCAGCATCACGAGCCTCTTCCTTCTGCTCAGTGAGATGTTGTTGTTGCTCAGCAGAAGGACAATAGTTCTCCTCAGCTGACCTGCAACATTAGCTTGCTTACTTAGCTTAGTTGGCTAAGCAATGCTTCCTTGTGCGCGATGATACAGAAAGAAAATGGTTCCTCTATGAAACTGCTCACGACAAGGTATGTGGATTATCTTGAGTAACCGGGTCATGATTCCTGGGAAGAGACATTGCTGTTGAATGTAAAAATGCATTTTTGGCAGTTTGAGAGTTTAAAATATTAAAGTGCAGCTTTTTAATGATCTCTATGACTTATTGTTTATGGCAGAAGGAACTATACTCATGATTATCACTGTTGTCTATTAGGCTGCACCAGACAGAAGAAAAATCCAAGGTTCATGGATGCATCAACAGCTGCAAGTTCCTCGTGGCTGAAGGCTACATAGTCAAGGTACTCAGAGCAGTGCATGCTGGGAGCACTCAAGGTCCGTCAAGTGGCCGGATTTGGTGAACAGGAATGAAATCTTGACGTTGTTGATTTATTTTTCATCAGCTGGGAGGTTTTGAGCTGGCGAAAACCGAGACATCGTTGAAAAAGTCAACAAAGAAGTTGACGAAGGCCAAAGAGTCCGGGTCCCTGTGCTACTACAGTCCTGAGGTCCTCAAGAACAACAACCATCCTTACAGCAGGGAGTGCGAGATTTACAGGTCAGAGATAAACCAAGACTTCATCTTTTTTTTTTATGATGTTCAGTGTCATAAATGCTCTTTCATACCATCAGGTTGGTAGTTATCAAAATGCCACCAACCTCAAAGGGATTTAAAAGAAACATTACAACAGGCTTGCAGTTGTAAATGCTTTTAGGTCGCTAATCAGTCAAACAGTATCTCTGAGTGTCCTGCTGGAAGAACACCAGCCTGGCAACCCAAACACTCTTCTTATTAAAGGTTGATATAAAGTGTCAGTAAATCCTTTATTAATCATTATTTACAGCTTTCCACAGCACACATATGTAAGTTACACACTGGATCATTATTGGCTCCAATCTATTTGTGATGTCACAATATCTAGTCCCTCCCTAGTGGACTCACTATGCCGAAGCAAAAAGCACCGAACTGCTGATAACAGAAGAAGTTTCCTCCTTCAGCAGATGAATGTGAAAACAGCCTTCCAGTGTCAAACTGTGCACGTATATCATACTTCTCAGTGTAACATTTTTTTTATTGGAGGGGGAATTCAATATAATCCAAATAAACGTTCCTCATTCATTGTTGTCTTTCAGCTTTGGAATCGTCCTGTGGGAAATTGCAACCCGTAAGAAGCCTTTTGCAGGTTTGTATCTGCACAACACAGAGATCAACATCCAGCTCTAAACGTTCTGTTCAGACTTCAGGCAGCTGTGAAAAGTTTCCTCTTTCACACAGAACAGCGGCCGTTGTCAGCGTGAAGTCACGTAGTTTAAACTGGACTCCGAGTGACTTGATTTTCTATCGACTAGCTCGTTTTAACAGGTTTTTTTGCAAGAACTCTTGTTTGCTGTTTGACAGTATTTTATAAACCATAATGAATACAACTACATTAATTTTTTTAAGGAGGGCCAAAAGAGAGTGGTTCACTTTCTTTAACGCGGGCGCAATCGGTAAAAATCCAACATTTACCCTAACATTGAAAAAACCAAAGATTAGAATGAGGATCAAATTGAAAGAGGTTACAGATGGTATTAAACCTGCAGTGAAGATGCTGTTCGTGCTATTTGAGTCTCAATCCTAACTAACCAGAGCATCGCGTATGTATGTGATGTACTCTCACTAGATGTTTGAGTGTTTGAAGTTCAACCAGAGTTTTTGGTGGACTGTCATCAGCGTACAGTCTCTGTGTCTGTAAGCATGATCACTTTAAGTGGTTCCAACTGTATTTCTGTTCATAATGTGTTCTCACATTTCTTCCAGGTTGTTCGGATAAGGATATCCAGCAGAAAGTGTGCGAAGAGAAATTTCAGGAGTCGCTTCCTGAAGACTGTCCCAAACCACTGGGGGATCTGATCAACGCCTGTCGGGCCTATGAGAGCTTCCAGAGACCATCTGCTGGAGGTGAGTTATAGTTACTTTATTTCAGACTCAGAGAGGTTCCATAGAAATGAAAAAGAGAGAAATAAAACAAACAAAGAAGATAAATGAGACAAGTAGATAAAAGATAAGTACACTATCTGGTTAGTGTTTTCTCAGCCTGGATGCGCGCCATCCAGGAGAGCCTCACATGTACAAACACCAGAGGACACAAACAGTTGGCTGACACTGTGCCATCTGGGAACCTGAAGCAGCAGCTTCACTGCATCATTTAGCCTCCTTATACTACGTTTCCTGCAGCTGCGCCTCAGGTGAGCTGTACACATGGCTGTAGGGTCAGCTGATAAAACAAAATTAAATAAAAATAACTTTGACGAAACAATAATGTGGCTGGAAAAGAGTTACTGTAAGAGATCCTGTATTTAAAGACAAGAACCAGAGTAGCGTGCACTTCAAACTGTGTTGGAAGACTTCACAGTCCCAGACCCCAGCATGTGATGCTGTCCCCCCTAAAACAACCAGTGATATCACAAATGACGACAATGACAAATGCTTTTCTGATTGGTCGGATTTAAGATTTTATTATATTAAATGCCCATTTTATTAATTTGAAATACAGTTGTATAATGTTGTACAATGCATTTGTCATGTTCAACTTCTGACAGAAGAAATAAACAATATTTAAACCAAAATTAACCATGTGATATCTTCACATCTCACTCATGAGTAAAAATGAACCTCTCAGCCTGACAGAAATAGTGTTTTCATTTATATCGTGATATATATTGATATCGACTGAAATCAGCCTGTATGACACCTTTTCAATTATTTTGATTAATGATCCATATACACCTTGGAGAACGCCTTTACCTACATGAAACGGGGCAGATACAACATAATCCAATTAAGCATAAGCGATACAAATAAAAAAGACAACAAGGACAAATGATGATGCCTATAATGTGTCTGTCTCTCTTCTACAGTGCTGGTAGATAAACTGCGCAGCGTGGTGGCACAGTTAGAAGAGTAATACAACTCTTCATCTCTCTTCACCCTCAGTGCTCAGGGTGTCTGGTCATGCTCAGGAGAAGAAGTGCAATTGTGAAATCATTGAACAGGCTTCTGGCTTGCTTAAAAGTCGCATGTAATCCACAAAAAAGTTTACAACACACCAAAAGCCATACGTTTGTGTTTCAGTTAACTGTTACTGTTGGAACAGCATCTAAAACAGGCAGCTGTTTCCATAAATTAACTTTTTTATGTATCTGCGTGGGGTGTGTGGGCTTGTTTGACTTTAAGTGTTTTTCTTTTTTTTTTTATGAATGCATGTAAAGTAACTGAAGCATCTGTTCAGGGACTCCTGTCAGACTGGCTGGTTGACATTTTAGGATTACTTTGAGGAAAACACTTTGTACAGCGTTTACTAACCAGAGCTGCAGGTCTTCTGTATACTGTCTGTCACACACAATCTTGTAACACACACCAGCTCTGGAGGCTGTAGCTACATCTCTTCACACAGATGAGGCCTCCACCAAGAGGTAAAAGTCAATGTTGCAACAAAATACCCTTTTCAAACTTTTTCTAAGCTAATCACTATCTGAGCCTTTATGTTTACCATGACAACAAACTCTGTGTTTCAGAGTGGTGTCTGATGCAACAAGATGTTCTGATGTTTAAATGCTGCAATATACCAAATAAAAACAATTAACAACCCTATACAGTTGTTGGAGCCTTTTTGTGTTTAAATAATATTGTCAAAATTATTATGATTAAGCAGAGGATGATAAGCTGTGATAGAAGGGTGGGACTGAGTCCTTTGTCTCTCCTCAGCGAACAACCTCGTGTTACATGAATAAAAGTTCTGATATTTTGTTTCAATAAAGGAACTTGCAGGCAAAGGCATCAGTGCAGTATTGTGATTTGGATTGTTTTTAGTGTGTGAGTCAAGAAATGGAGCCCTGTTAAGATGGTGTAGTGTCTGTGTGTTTCTTACACATCCTGGGTTCTAAGACAATAGTGAATAGGGAGAAGACAGGATGGGACAGGACCAGATGCTCCCCGTTAGACAACTGTGGGAATGTGACACTGTGAGGGTCCCCATGACCAGGAGCCCTGATCAGCCCTGAGGTGGACATCATAGATAAGCTACAGAAAGGAGCCAACACCAGAGTTTCAGAGCTAACTCAACATATACATTGTCATCTAAGTATTGAGAGACCATCCTGTCCACTTTAGCTGACATCAGCAAAGTTAAGTAACACACAAAAGAGTTACTTCATAGAGGATGTGAGGCAGTCCCATCCTCCTTTCTTTCTTCATTAGGAGAAGTAGGCGGTTATGGACAATAGACTCTAAAAAGGCCCACACACCAGAGAAAGTGTGGTGATATTTGGCAGAATTCCTAAGATCGAGGGAAATAGGATTTCTGATAAGGCAGAGGGCAAAGCGTTTGGCATTACTTTGCCATAGATTTGGGATCAGCAGACGTGTGGCCGCACTCTGTTCGGACACGGGCTACTTGAAGTCTGTTTCAATAAAGATTGCTCTATCATTCCACTCAGCCTTGCCTCCACAGAATTCTTTTATCAACATACTACACGCCGATACCTTTGAAGATGAGAGCCCAGAGACGACAATGGCACATTTTAAAAGACTTTCAAACAACATGACGTGACAATAATACTCATTCAGAACACGTTAGAAAAGGAAAAACACAGAGAGAAATTATTTTTCTTTGTGCTTCTGTGAGTAATTTATTTTGTCCTCAATTTACTTCATATTCTTACAATGCACCCTTGGAATCAAGGTTTCTGTTTTTAAAATAATTTTTGGGCCTTTTTCGTGGCTTTAATGGACAGAATAGCTGAAACGGGCAGAGAGGAGGGGGACTACATGCAACAAAGGGCCATGGATTTGATCCCTGGGCCACTGCAGAGTGGGAGGACACTAGTGGCACCGGTGGAAATGATAAAGACAAAGATGGTGATTTGGACAAGGCAGCAGTCACTGCTGGATGAAGCTCTCCTCTCCACTCTGCCTCCCAGTAACACGGCCCAGTCAGATCCTCTCCACCCACCAGCTGATGGTGCTGCTTCAAACTGTCTCATCATCAGGACACAGCTGATCTCTCTACACCTCCACCCTCCTCCATCACTCACGCTCTGACAGAGATCAATAATCCCATCTGAAGAGAGAAGCAGAGACAACAGAAGTGATAACTTAGTGTTTACAGAGACCTCCTCCATCAGCTGTCAGTCAGTCTTATAAAGACCAGCAGGACTTCAGTCCTGTTCAGACCACAAGTGGAGCGGCCTGTAACCTGCAGACACTTTGTTCATCAAGTCTGTCATCAAGTCTATACACTGTATGTGTATGTGTTAAAGCTCATCCATGTTCATACAAAGACTGACAGTAGTCTCTGGACTTCAGCAGAGGTTCTGGTCTGTAGAAAGACCACATAGTGCCTAAATATGATGATAGTTCTCTAAAATAAGAGCCATAGATTTGCTGGCTTCAGTCAGACTTATCTGAAGGTTGTGACAAAGATGAAGTTGTCACCATTCAAACTTTGTTTATTACAATACTGCTGAGAACAGCACCACCCTCTACTGACCTCAGAGTCTCCAGTCTACAGTGTGGACTCTTCTTCAGATCAGACAGCAGCTTCACTTCTGAAACATGCAGGTCATTTCCCCACAGCTCCAGCTCTCTCAGATGGGAGGGGTTGGACATCATAGCTGAGGCCAGAGAGGCACAGCTGATCTTGGACAAACTGCAGACATACAATCTGCATAAAGAATAAATTATGTGGATAAAAATGTCCTATTCAATGAGCTTTTCTCTAAAATGAGTCGAGTGGCTTTGTCATTGTGTTATTGTGGATCATAATGTCAGCCTTCTGACTCAGCTCAACATTCATTCACCTGTCCATGTCAACACACTTTTAAGTTTACTATTCGCACTTTATAAAGTTAAAACAAATATTAGTACAAAGAATCTTCTGTTTAACCATTTATTTACTTAAACAGCTGACTGTGGACATTTTCTACTGTTTCTTTGGTCTTTAGCAACTGCAGACTAAATTGAGCATACAAACATGAAAATATGAACAAAGGTACAGATATACAGCTTTATGGATGAATGTTATGCATGAACATAAATTAGCTTCAACTGTTAATTAAACATTAAACATCTACAACAGCAAATTAGTTTCAGTGAACTGACCTCAGAGTCTCCAATCTACAGTGTGGACTCTGCAGAAATTCACACAGCAGCTTCACTCCTGAATCCTGCAGGTTGTTGTAGCTCAGCTCCAGCTCTCTCAGATGGGAGGGGTTGGACATCAGAGCTGAGGCGAGAGAAGCACAGCTGATCGCTGACAAATTGCAGGCGTACAATCTGAATAAAGAATACATGATTTGACTTTAGTACACAGTGTTTCTGCTTGAAATCATTTAGTGTTTAGAAAATGGAAACTCCTAACACCTGAGCTCATGTTGTGCAGCCAATAACAAATAACATCACAGAGAGAAAGACAAATTTGTCGGGATGAATTTTAGGGAAACGTGAATGAAGGGCATCTACAATATTTCTTTTAGGAACAGTGAAGTCATTAAATCAGAACACCTTCAGTTTAAACTGTTAAACAGTATCAGCATCATATAGCTTCATAAACCTGAACCTTGTTGAAATGCAGATGTTATTTAGTCTTTACATAATAATCTATTCAAAAAAAGCATTGACATTTAATGTTAAAAAAAACAAGAGGCTTCAGAGTGAATTATCCTGTGTAGATTGTTTAGGTTTTAAATGTGCGACTCAACATTGCTCTGCCACAGTCAATGGACTAAAACACAAAAGAAGACAACAGAATTTAGCATTAAGATACTCAGTGTGGATCAGTATAATATCAGCCTTATGTCTGCAGTTCAGTGTCACCACAACTTTTACATCATATTAGTCTGAGCACAAGAAGTAAAAAATGGTGTTTGACCTCAGAGTCTCCAGTCGACAGTGTGGATTCTGTAGAAAATCACACAGCAGCTTCACTCCTGAATCCTGCAGTTTGTTTCCACTCAGGTCCAGCTCTCTCAGATGGGAGGGTTTGGACTTCAGAGCTGAGGCCAGAGAAGCACAGCTGATCCCGGACAAACTGCAGCCACTTAATCATAATAAAGAATAAATGATGTAGATAAAAATCGATTTATTATCCAATTAAATGTGTTCAGGTTGAGCTTTTCTATAAAGTGAGTCTAGTGACTTTGTCATTGTGCTGTTGTGGATCATCACAATGTCAGCACAAAACTCATGCACTTGTTCATGTCAACATAGATTAATAACAAACTGCTGATCTCAGTCAAGGCTGTAGTAATGATCAAATCATGATGTTAAATTCAATTACATTCATTCTCTTGTTTCTTTGAATTATTTCAAAGAAATAAAATGAAAAATGAAATGAAATAATTTCTCATTTATGAAAAATACAAAGATAAATGTTTTCCACAGAATTCCAAAATTATATATCTGACCTTATCAAAGAAAGAATAATTACAATAAAAACATTACAATCCTGTTTAACACCTGTCCCAGCACTTCTGAGACTCACTCAACACACAGCTGACTGAGAGCTTCATCTTCCATCATCTTGATCTCTGGAACACATGTGCACTAAGCAGAGAGATGCCTGTTCTCTCGTTCTTTAATCTAACCTCAAAGCTCCCTGTACGAATACAGTGTATCACTGATGCTCCTGTTTACTGGTTGAGTAAAAACAAAAACTGATAATTTCCTGAATGGAAGTACCATCATGTTGAAGTGATGGATCAGACAAGACGCTTCAAACACCTGCATTTGGATGTTTGCTTCACTTTGTCTCTGTGCTGTATGTAAAGTTTACATTGTGTGCGCGTGTATGTATGTGTGTATGTATGTGTGTGTGTGTTTGTGTGAATATGTGAGGTTTATGAGGTGTATGTGAGCGGTTTACATTGTGTGTATATGTGTGTGTTTGTGTCTGTGTGTGAGGTTTACATTGTGTGTGTGTGTGTGTGTGTGTGTGTGTGTGTGTGCGTGTGTGTGAGAGAGAGCTTTATAAGTTCATGTAAAATCCTGTGTTCTAATGGTTATGTATGAAAAGACATTACTCCTGAAAATGTGTTGAACTGTTGAACTTTGTATATATTGATGTCTGACCTCAGAGTCTCCAGTCTACAGTTTGGGCTCTCCACTCCAGCCAACAGCAGCTTCACTCCTGAATCCTGCAAGTTGTTTTCAGCCAGGTCCAACTCAGTCAGATGGGAGGGGTTGGACTTCAGAGCTGAGACCACGAATTCACAGTGAGTCCCCGAGAGTCCACTGTTATTAAATCTGCGAATACATATAATTAAACATTTAAAATATAATAAAATCTGACACTTTTATGAAGTTTATGCATTCTGCATCACAGATTACATTAACATGAGCAGCTGCAGCTCAGCTGGTCAGTTAGTCAGCCTGAGCTGGTCAGTCAGTGATCACCAGGTTTGTAGTTTGAAGCTTGAGCTCATCCTGTCCACACGTCCACATAATGAACCACAAATTGATGTTTTTGTACAAAAGTGTCACAGTAACAAATGGCTGTGATGTAAACATGAGTCATGTCTTTATTTACAGTGGTGTGATTTGTGTTTGTAAAATGTGATTTAATGTGATGTTCAATGAACTGTAAAAATCACTGTAGCTTGCAACTGCTCTCATATGTATTTACCTCGTGTGCTTGATTATAATTTGTGCATCTTTGATTCCTCTTATTTTATCACCTTAATCTCCTCTTAAATTCATGTAATGACTCCTGTTGCATTAATAGTATAATTAGTACCAACTAGAGTCCAACTGTTGAACAACATCATTTATTTTCTGAGCCCGGTGCTGATAAAAATCCCCACTGAACTGAGACACCACCTGACAGAGCTGGGAAACAGTGCTTTATGAAAAAATACATTTAATTTTGTATTTTAGAATCTGATCTGGTGACAGTCATTAAGAATACCTATAGGAACTATACAGAAACTCCCTGTCTGATGTTCTGTTTATGTAAGTCATACAGAAACTGAGACTGTTTCATGATCAGTTAAAAACTCTTCATAGTTCATTTAATAAGGATGGAGAGGAGGATATTTTAGACTAGTCACATCCTCTCAAATCAATAATTTAATAACAGATATTGTAGAATTATTCCAACAAGCAGGTTTCATTCTAACTACAGAAGACTTTGATGAGTGTGGAAGTTTTATATTGTGCATATGTGTAAATATTTGATCTTTAATACTGAAAGCTTCAGCTTTATGTTGCTTTATTATGTGAATCACATCTGGACTTACACAGCCTTTCTGCAGTTTCTAACAGCTGGAATCAATCTCAATCGTCCCTGCTCTGATGTGTTGTACTTCTGCAAGTCCAACTCATCCAGAACCTCCTCTGACATCTGCAGCATATAGGCCAGAGCTGAGCAGTCAAACACGGAGAGACTCCTCACTGATCTGTTCTCTGACTTCAGGAACTCTTGGATATCCTGATGGACTGAGTGGTCGTTCATCTCTGTCAGACAGTGGAAGATGTTGATGCTTCTGTCAGGAGAGATATAGTCCGGTTCATCTTCTTCAGGTTGTCGATGACTCCCTGGATGGTTTCTGGACTGTTGTCTGTCTGACCCAGCAGGCCTCCTAAGAGTCTCTGGTTGGACTTCAGAGAGAGGCCATGAAGGAAGCGGACAAACAGGTCCAAGCGGCCATTTTTATGTTTCAGGGATTTCTCCATGGTGTCCCTGAGAAAGACTTGCAGGTATGGGTAACAGTACATCTGTCTTGGCAGGAAGTCCTCCAGGACCTTTGTGTTCTTGCTGGTGTGACAGTGGAACATGTAGACTGCAGCCAGAAACTCCTGAACGCTCAGATGAACAAAGCAGTAGACTGTTTTCTGGAAGATCACACTCTCTCTCCTGAAGATCTCTGTACAAACTCCTGAGTACACTGAGGCCTCTGTGACATTAAGACCACAGCGCTCCAGGTCTTCTTGGTAGAACATGATGTTTCCTGTCTCCAGATGTTCAAACGCCAGCCTCCCCAGCTTCAGAAGAACTTCCCTGTCAGCCTCCGTCAGCTCCTGTGGACTCGTCTCACGTCCCTCATCGTACTTCTGCTTCTTCCTCTTTGTCTGAACCAGCAGGAAGTGTGAGTACATGTCAGTCAGGGTCTTGGGCAGCTCTCCTCTCTGGTCTGTAGTCAACATGTGGTCCAGAACTGTAGCAGTGATCCAGCAGAAGACTGGGATCAGACACATGATGTGGAGGCTCCTGGAGGTCTTGATGTGTGAGATGATTCTGCTGGACAGATCTTCATCACTGAACCTCCTCCTGAAGTACTCCTCCTTCTGGTCATCAGTGAAGCCTCGTACTTCTGTTACCCTGTCAACACGTGAACGAGGGATCTGATTGGCTGCTGCAGGTCGAGTAGTTATCCAGACGAGAGCCAAGGGAAGCAGCTTTCCCTTGATGAGATTTGTCAGCAGCACGCTGACTGATGACTTCTGTGTGACATCAGACACAACCTCCCTGTTTTTGAAATCCAGTGAAAGTCTGCTTTCATCCAGGCCGTCAAAGATGAAGAGAAGTTTACAGACAGCGAGCTTCTCTGCTGTCACCTTCTGTAATGTTGGATGGAAAACATGGAGCAGCCTGAGAAGACTGTACTGCTCATCTCGGATCAGGTTCAGCTCCCTGAACGACAGCAGAACCAGCAGACTGACATCTTGGTTTTCGGAGCCCACTGCCCAGTCCAGAGTAAACTTCAGCACCGAGAAGGTTTTTCCAACTCCAGCGACGCCGTTGGTCAGAACGACTCTGATGGGTTTCTGTTGGTCAGGTGAGGCTTTAAAGATCTCGCAGCACTTGATTGGAGTTTCAATGAAGGTCTTCTTCTTGGAAGCTGTCTCAAGCTGCCTCACCTCATGTTGGGTATTAACCTCTTCACTCTGTCCCTCTGTGATGTAGAGCTCAGTGTAGATCCTGTTGAGGAGGGTTCCACTTCCTGTTCCATCACTTCCTGTTTCATCACTTCCTTCAGTCACATGTTCACATCTCCTCCTCAGACTGATCTTATGTTCATCTAAAACCTCCTGCAGACCAACATCCCCTGAAAACGGGAGAAAAGTTTGGAACAAAACAAGAAAATAAGACGATCTTTTGATTATTGTCATTATCCATAAAAAATAATCAATATAAGAAGATATACAAAGCAGAAATAAGTTTTTCTCTTTCAGACATCTTGAGAGAGTCGAACATGCCCTCATTTCTGTTACAGCTCCTTGTAAACTGGGATTAGTCAGTCATCCCTGTCCCACCTCAAGCTGGTCCAGAGTGCTGCAGTCAGGCTCCTGACAGGTACCCAGAAGAGAAACCATAAAACCCCCCTCCTGTCTCTCTACACTGGCTGCCAGTACAGTTCAGAATGAATTTTAAGGTTCTCCTGTTTGCTTACAAATCCTAATAAGGCTTCTCATGTGTTTGAATCCTCCTGACGTGGCTGGTGTTTGACTTCTGTCCATGCTCACATGTTAATTTGTGACTATGAGCTGTGTTCCTTCATGTTTATATTGATGGGTTTGTATTTGTGTTTATAGCGACCTGCTCTCATCTGTGTATCACTTTGGTCAACATGATTTGTTCTTAAACAGAAATTTGACTTGATTTGCTGAAGTTGGTGCGTGATTCTTGCAATCTTTGGGTTTTATCCACATGGTTGAATGCACTATTGTAAGTCTCTAAACAAATGTAATGAGATGTAACAGGTTTAATTATGAAGATGTTCAGATGTTCAGTCTTACTTTGTTCAGTGTTGCTCTGACTTGTCGTCTGCAGTCCAGCTTTAGTTCTGGATCTTTTTCCACACTGGGCACAGGACGAGTCTCCTGGTGAAGCAGACCAGTCCCGGTCTGAGCTAATGCAGCATCTGCAGAACCAGTGTCCACAGGTGGCAGAGACCGGATCCTTCAGGACATCCTGACACCAAACACAGCAGGTGGGCTGCTTCTTCACAGAGACATGACTCCTCTTCCTCTCTCTGTGAACACATTAGTTTAGAACTACAATGATTTGATGATTGTTGTTGAAAATATCAAGATTTAACACACTGTTTTCAAATGATTTTCCTTAAAAATTGCATAGCTTTGTCAGTTGTTGAGTCAGAAGGCACTTTATAAACTTTGAGAAAAGCAAAAATTATTCTTAATCATTTGGGGCTTCTTGTAAGTTTAATGTATATTATACATTAAATGTTTCCTCATTTGGGTAAAAAACAGGGTATGCTGGTGGTTTGATAAAGCATTAACTAGCGTCCCCACACAATGGTTTAAGGCGTCACAAGGCAATGCGCTTATGACGTCATTAAGGTATATTTAATTACAGCCCAGTACCAAGCAGAGACCCTGCTGAGGTCAGCCACTAATCTGTCGAGCCAGCAGTTCTAGATGTGTGTATCTGTACACATTTGAAGCAGATTCACTCAGATTTTTAATAGTAACAAATATTTACAGCATCTTCAAGGTTAGAACAGAAATGGGAATAATTTCTAAATTACTGCATCACAGTAAACATGTTTTCAGATGCAGTAACTAATCACGACTCCTGAAACAGCTGAAAGTGAAAGTGAACATGATGAAACAGTAAAACTCAGCAGAACTGTTCAGACGAACATGAAGTGTTCAACTGTGAACAGACAGAGTATTAATTTGATCCTGAGATCTGATGTTACTCTATATTTCATAAATGGCAAAAGATTACCAGCACACATTGAATGAGTCAGTGTGACTACTCTTACTTTGTGTCTGAAGGTCCAGGTTCATTGCTGAAGTGTGCTGGACTACGTTTGGACCAGTCACTCTTCATAGACACACAGATGGATCCTGGAGGTTCTGCTCTCTGTCTGTTGGGCTGAACTCTGAAAACACCAACATGTTTTTATTCATCTCACATGAGTCCTTGATCAATTCTCTGATGAAAGTCTTTGATGAAGCTCTAAATACACAGAGTGCTGCTCCTGTTGATCATCAGGAGGTTTAAAGTTTGGATTAGATTATATATTTTCTATGTGACTGACAGCTGCCACAGACACTTAGAGGGAGATGAACAAATGATTTCTCATTGAAGTCACACATTTTAAATTCCAGCTAAGTTAGGAGAACAGTTTAGTCATTCGAAATTCCCCATGACATGTTAAGGTCCAGTGTGTAGGATTTAGGAGGATCTATTGTCCGAAATTGAACATAATATTCATGATGATGTTTTCATTAGTATATAATCATCTAAAACAAAGAATTGTTGTGTTTTTGTTACATTAAAATGAGACTTGTGTACAATAAAGGGTGCTGCGATTGATCAGCACCGATCACTATGGAGCCCAATCAGAAGAGCCAACCAGATAAACAAACAAGACAGGACTCTGCTGCTCAACAGACTTTCAGTGCCCTCTTGGTTTAACCAGCATTTGCAATGTCCTATCAGCCAGCCGTTTTGGGACTGATGGACCGGTACCGTGGAACAATTCTCTTACTGTATGTCTCGGACTGAGAGGCCAGTCAGGATCATGACTAGTGTTGACAAAGTGCTGTGAGGAGAGAGGTAACTATGGTAGCAGCATGAGAGGACGCGCTGAGCTGTCGTCAGCAAAGTCAGAAGTAGTCTGTTCAATTTATCATTTGGGATTGTCTGTTTGTTTGTACCCCCAGTGGAAGGACAACTTAAAACATTGTTTGTCTCGAATCCTGCAGTACTATCAAAGAATCACCACTAACAAATTGGCTCCTCTAATTCGGTTACAAACACATTTAATTTACTTAAAACTTCTTCATAATAAAAGCCCCCCGTTATTTAGTCTTTGAAAAGCTTTTATTGTGAAGCTGCATCACAGTAAACATTGCTTTTTTCAGCAGCGGTTACTAATCATGACTCCTGAACCAGCTGAAAGTGAAAGTGAACATGATGAAACAGTAAAACTCAGCACAACTGTGTTTCAACTGTGAACAGCAGTTAAATGTGACAACACAACAAGTTTACACTGAATAAAAGTGCTTTAGCTGAGTACAGTTTGTAGATGAAAGTACTTTGAGTTTAGAGTTTAGAGTTGTTTAGAGTCGTCTGGGGACTAGAAGATAACAAAACTAAAGCTGCGGTTATTACAGTTATTAATCACAGCAAATCAGCAGCTGGTTAACGTTACTGTTTGTACAGCTAAAGCTTGCTCTAAAATATGGAGGCTTGGAGGAGTATTGCCTTGATCCTGAGATCTGATGTTACTCTATAATTCATAAATGGCAAAAGATTACCAGCACACACTGAATGAGTTAGTATGACTTCTCTTACTTTGTGTCTGAGGGTCCAGGTTCATTACTGAAGTGTGGTGGACTACGTTTGGACCGGTTACTCTTCAGGGACAGACACATGGATCCTGGAGACTCTGCTCGGTCCTCCTCTTCCTCCACACGAACACTCATCTTCTGACCTGAAGTCGGCCTGAGAGGTGAAACTGCGACTGACTGTGAGCTCAGAATACAGGAAACAAGAACGACAAGTTTTGTTTTTGAGTCAGGACTGAGAGAACGGGAAGTAACCGCCCCAGAGAGAGAGACAGAGAGAGACGCACACACACACACACACACACACACACACACACACACACTCACACACACACACACACTCACACACAGAGAGAGAGAGAGAGAGAGACAGACAGACAGACAGAGAGAGAGAGAACTGACTTATAACACTCAGATTTCTGTTTTCTGTGTTCCTAATATTCAGACCCTCATTCCACCAGATAAGTGTCCGCTGCGTTACGGCTCCGATCTGTAACACAGCGGACCAACACTCCTCAGATCATCTGTAGTCCTGAATGTTAACACTCACAATATGTCAGTTTATGTTAGTTATGTATGAGTTTGGACACAGTGACTGAAAGGAACCACTAGAGGGAGACCGAATACAGACGAGCAGATCAGTCGACAACATATAAAATCCTCTTGGCTTCTCTCCCTGACACTGATGTTGACATTGATTGTGTGTATTAACACAGTTTATTAGCGACAAATGTATTATAGTGTTGCAGTTCCACACTGTGGACACTGGAGAGCAGCAAACACTCCACATGTTCCTACGTGGGATGATCTTTTTTATCAAACATCTTTTATTATTGAAGGTTTAATAACAATAGTATCTGTAATAATCACACAAATAATTTCCATTATCAGTATTACACATCAATGCAATCACGTACCTTATATTACGTCAGGAAATATTAAATAAATTCCATCACAACTTGTTAATGTGCTTCTGATGATTAGCAGTTCAAAAGCCAAAGATGTAACTGAAATGTAAATTCTGACGTTAAAGAAACTGAAACTGTCACATTTTGTGTTATTTTTGCTTGTATCAATTATATGCCAAAATAGTAAACTTCTTCTTTTTCATAATTCATCACCGTGATAGTTGCCAATGAATTTGCTGTTGATGGATAGCTTTCATTTTGAAAGGGAACCACAAACACAGATGACAGCAAACACCCCAGTTCAACTTACATTTTATTACATTTTTAATAATACTAATGTTACTGTTGTACAATGACACATATAACTTGAATGCTTATTTTCTTCTTATTATCTATATTTTCTATTATCGATTGCTTTATACTATGAAATAAAATAGTGAATCAATTCCACCACAACTTCTTAAATCTTTTTTTTTTACAAGTTCAAAACCCAAAGATAATAGAGTTATTTGAGTTCTGACATCTGAAGCGCTGACACAAGCATTTATTTGTGTGTGTGTCATGTTTGCTTCAATCAACTGATATATAAACTAGTTGCCCATCAATGTTCTGTTGATGGATAGCTTTTATTATGAAACGTCACCTTCCACTGCTGTATATTACAATACACTTCACAGTCGAATCAAAGCAGAGAAGCATTTTTATTTACATGCACAAAAATGTTTCATAACACAATAAAGGAAAAGCCAAAACCCACAGAATTTATTTCAGGGATTTAAACTTAAAACCCATTGATTTTGAGATTGATTACCACATGCATCACTCTAAACGAACAGTAGAGGGCAGCAATGCGCCGATGTAGCGTCAAGCCTGCCGTACCAACGAAGAAGAAGAGGAACATCCGCGGTGACGTCACGGCAGGATGGGGCGGGCACAGTAAACTGGCGCCGGGAGATTCGATCCCTGACCGCCTTAAAATTCACGCTCGTACATGAACTGGCAGTAATGTGTTGACCCGCCACAGCCAGGCGCGTGTTGTGACTGTTTTAGGAGTCATGTTGTTACCTTCCGTTGATTTCCAGAGCGGGACCAGCGGCCATTAACACCTTCTCTTCCACACAGGTAGGTGTCTGCTGCTCCCCGCGCTGCTGCTGCTACAGCCCGGCTGTTAGCTAACGAGCTAGCATCGCGAACCAGCCAACCGACCCGGCTGAGCTCCGAGAACGACTCATAGCAACAACATCAGAGTTAATATCAGCACTAGTTTGTTATTCACTGACTTTCATATCAGCGCAATTTAAAGAATTAAACGCGCGTTCGCTGCATCACAACCTCTCGCATGCTAGCTAGTTTTAGCTGAAGCGTCCGTGGTTACCATGGGGTCATAAAAGAGAACGGGTTCTTTTTTCCTGTGTCACTGCATGGCGTTACTTAAATGATAAGAAGCTATATCCAAAATCACGGATACACCAGTCTCTGTTAAATTCAAGGAGCTACTATTAGCTCTGTTTTGCTCAGAGGCCTGGGCGACCTCGGTCTCTAGTTCGGTGCGTAGCCGGAGAACGGACGACCTGTCCCCGGAGGACGCGTCGGGAGGTGTTAGCATCACCTACAACAGATAAATTAATACCTGATGAAGGCAGTTTGATGTGCAGTTGACAGTCAGAGACACTTATTCTCTGCAGGGAGAGTTGTCACCTCTGATATTATACACCGTACCAATCAACATTAGCTAGCTAGTTGGCACAACATGCAGATTGTGTAACTTTTAACTTTGTGCAGCTAGTTGGAGCAACGTGCGGCTCCACTATAAGGCCACTTGTTAAAGTATGAAACAGCTGACAAATGAATGACTGTGAGCGTTTTGTTAATTATAGTGATGTGATATTGCATCCTTAATGTTCAGTGTACAGAAGTAAACAAGGGTAAGTTTGTTCCCTGCAGTGGAGCTCTTACAGCTGAAGGGCTGATCGATCAGTCCACCATTAGGGTGAGCCATAGGGACTTGATATAATTTATCACGATAAACAACAGATTTATTGATATTGTGTTATCTTTTCAAAAGTACTACAGACAGTTACTATCGGTACATTAAATAATATGAACAAAATTAGATTTTTTTTTATTAACAGTCATCAGTAATGTGTGTGTATATAATGATATATTATGTCCACATTATATCATGATCGATACAAAACTGCACTGTAAAACACATGAATTATAATAATAAATGCACCAAAACAACTTACTAAAAAAATCTTAATCTTAAAACGAATCTTTTCTGTGAATAGTTGTAGAATTTTTATTGGCTGAGTTGGATTCAAACTGTCAGTCGTGAAATGCACAGAAAGAGGAAGGGGGGGGGGTTAAATTGAAATATGCTGGCCGAGCATCGTCACTAAGATCAGCCCGCCTGACCTGCATTGTTTCCCACAGTGCAGATGGAGGCCATGGAGGTGGACTCCCCAGTGGAGATACGGGGAAGAGGCAGCCGACAGCCAGTGATTGCTGCCTCAGCTGAGGACACCAACGCACCGCACGTGATCTCAGACTCCAGCAGCAGCACCGAGGTGGACGAGGATGACGATGATGACAACGACGGAGGACAGACGGCAGCTCGCGTGCCGCCCAGGCTTCCTGCTACATGGGCGTTCAGTCAGAGAGCAGTTGGCAGCTCTGCAGCACCTTCAGCTGCTCAGCCCATACGGAGGAGGCTCAGGTACCCAGAGTGAAAGCACAAAGAAGTCTTATTAAATTTTCTCATGTGTTTCCAACGAGTTCATATCTGGCATTACCATCCTTCCTGAATAGTTGGCAGCTTTACTCCTCGGGGAAGAAAATGCATAGTTGGAGTGACGTCTGGGAAGAGCCCTCTGATCTCCAGATGTAAATGTTGATTCCCGTCTGTCTCCTAAACCCTGCACACACACACTTAACACCAGTGTAACACACTTAACACGTGTAACACCAGTTCATCAAAGGACGTCTAGACCTGGTTTGATCACTGTGTTAAATGTGTGCCCCCACCCCTGCTGTTCACACTCCCTTTACATGCCTTTTTGTTTACCTTCCTTTGTTTACAACTTCATGTGTTGTATCTAACAGTGCATTTCAGGAAGGCCTGAATAACTTTGTCATAGCTATTTTGCACAGTTGGTTAGAGTCCCCAGTGAGTCTTAGGACTTTTATTTAGAGCTCCAGCTGCGATCAGATCCCTCAGGATGGATGTTAATGCCAGATGAGAGCAGCTTCTGATTTGTTACTCTTTAAATTCAGTTCCAGTTGACTGTAAGCCTGAGATATTAGATTTGTGTTTTCTGCTCCAGGCAGGGTCTCAGAGTTCACTACCCCAGCCAGACTGCAGCGCCCTCCAGAGGCTTTCCAGACTTTCTGCTCCGAGCACCGGCTGCCAGCGTGGCTGAACCAGAGTCCGGCAGCACCACCGAGGTGAGCGAGTCTGATGATGAGGAGGGGGCTGAAGAAGGCCCACCTGCTGCTGCAGAGCCGGTCAACCCTGTGCTGCCGGCAAGTCCTCGCCTCAATGCCTCCAACCAACACACAGAACCACAGGAAGCTGGTCCAACCAGTGAGTCTGCACAGCGTTTACTTTATGTTGTTCTCTGGTTTTCACAGACCAGAGCAGAGTCTGTGTTGTGTTCAGAGGCTCCAGTGTGATTTCTTTTTTCCTCCTCTTTGTTCAGACTCCAGTTTGGCTGCAGATGGTGAGAGGACAGAAGCACAAAATCAAGTCATCCAGGTAACGTTCAGACAGCCTCCGGTTTTGATACAAGGTTTACCGCAGAGTTGAGATTTTCCTTAGACCTTATACACTTGTAACACTGGTGTTACCTGGTACACCAGGTTTTTTTTACACAAAAAAATGCTCATCATACGTTACGAGTGTACAATATGACAGGACAGTAGAAATAAGTTTGCAAATAAGAATGATAGTCTGCTAATTACTGCAGCAGTTATTGCTGGAGTATGTTAGCCTGTCGGTAAGCCTGCTTTCCTGTTTGTTTGGTACAAAGCTTCCTAAATCATTAACTTGCATTGTTGTAACTGGTCTTGGGTAATAGCTGCATTGAAATAAATCAGCCAGTGTGATATTTTGAATCACACTTGTAGTGTCCCTGTACCTTAAAACTCTTCATGTCCACCTTCAGCCGCTCCCTGTGGCCTCAGCTTCTGTCCAGCTGGCACAAAGCGAGGAGGGAGAGGGCGACAACTGCACCATCTGCTTCGAGGCATGGACGACAGCGGGCGAACACAGATTGTCTGCTCTGCGCTGCGGACACCTCTTCGGATTCATGTGCATCCAGCGCTGGCTGAAAGCTCAGGGCCCGGATGCTAAATGTCCACAGGTCAGCAGGGTTACTGTATTTTAACTGGAAGTTGAATTAGTCCTTTGTTTCCATCTCAGGAGGCATATCCTGCTTCTCACACCTGGAGTTTGATGCTGACTTGTGTTTGTTGTTTGTCTTTAGTGCAACAAGAAAGCGAAGCAGTCAGACATCGTTCGGCTGTACGCTCCGAAGCTGAGAGCTCTGGACAACTCTGAGCAGGAAAGCTTGAAGAAGTGAGTGATGTTTTCTCTGCTTTACTGCTGACACACTGGATCTGTTAGACTCATAGGCTGATTGGAAGTTTTAATTTCAGTTTGCTGAAACTTCTGTGAAAGAGTTAATGGTTGTAGCTGCTAGAATAAATATGCCACCCTGACTCCTCTGGCGCTGAAAGGTGGCTGTGTGACTTAAGTTTTTATGTTGTTTAAAACCCAACTAGTTCAGTGACACGCCGTAACCATGTTGCAGTGATGTCTATTGATACATCCCCAGTTCCAATGAAGTTGGGACATTGTGTAAAACGTAAATAAAAACAGAATACAATGATTTGCAAATACTTAACAACTTAAATTCAACTGAATTACACTACAAACACAAGATATCCAATGATCAGACTGATAAACTTTATTGTTTTTTGCAAATATTCACTTATTTTGAATTTGATGCCTGTAACATGTTCCTAAAAAGCTGCTACAGCGGCAGTAAATACGGGGGAAGTTGAGGAAAGCTTACAAAACACCTGTTTGGAACATTGCACAGGTGAACAGGTAAAATTGGAAACAGGTGAGAGTCATGATTGGTTATAAAAGGAGCATCCCAAAAAGGCTCAGTCGTTAACAAGCAATGGATGGGCTGAGAATCACCACTTTGTGAACAACTGCGTGAGCAAATAGTCTAACAGTGTAAGAACAATGTTTCTCAACGTACAATTGCAAGGAATTTAGGGATTTCATCATCTACAGTCCATAATATCATCAAAAGATTCAGAGAATCTGGAGAAATCTCTGCACGCAAACAGCAAGGCCGAAAACCAACATTGAATGTCTGTGACCTTCGATCCCTCAGGCACTGCATCAAAAACTGACATCATTCTGTCAAGGATATCACCACGTTGGCTCAGGAACACTCAGGAAAACCTCTGTCAGTTAACAATCTACAAGTGCAAGTTAAAACTCTACCATGCAAAGCAAAAGCCATATATCAACAACACCCAGAATCACGGCCGGCTCCTCTGGGCCGAGCTCATCTGAGATGGACTGATGAACAGTGGAAAAGTGTTCTGTGGTCTGACGAGTCCACATTTAAATTGTTTTTGGAAATCCTGGATGTCGTGTCCTCCGGTCCAAAGAGGAAAAGGACCATCCAGATTGTTATCAGCGCAAAGTTCTAAAGCCAGCATCTGTGATGGTAAGGGGGTGTGTTAGTGCCCATGGCATCATGGGTAACTTGCACATCTGTGAAGGCACCATCAATGCTGAAAGGAACATACAGGTTTTGGAGCAACATGTGCTGCCATCAAAGCAACATCTTCTTCAGAGACGTCCCTGCTTACTTCAGCAAGATAATGCCGAGCCACATTGTGCACGTGTTACAACAACGTGGCCTTATAATAAAAGAATGTGGGTACTAGACTGGCCTGCCTGCATCCCAGACCTGTCTCCCATTGGAAATGTGTGGCGCATTATGGAGCGCAAAATATGACAACAAAGACCCTGGATTGTTGAGCAACTAAAGTCGTACGTCAAGCAAGAATGGGAAAGAATTCCACCTACAAAGCAAATTCAACAATTGGTGTCCTCTGTTCCCAAATGTCGTGTTCAGCTTGCTTTGCACAGTAGTTGGACAATGGCGGGTTTATACCAACTTTCTACATCCATCGAGTTCTATAAAGACGATAGGACTAAATATAGAAAACACTTTTGTGTGTGTGTGTTGTGTGTAGGTCTCTGGAGCAGGAGCAGTCTCTGAGGAGAAAGGCTGAACTGGAATCAGCTCAGTACAAACTGACACTGCAGGTGGTCACCAACAAATATGGACAAGCACAACAGGAGCTGCAGGTATCAGTGACTTCTGTGTCTTCCCATTTCCTGAAACTTTTTACAGTTTGTAGTTGTGATTAAAGGGAATGTTGTGGAAATTATCAGTTCTAATCGCATGCATTTAAAATACAAGTAATTATGAAATCGGTGGTGAACATATTACATTTTGCAAGCAGAATAAATTAACTGATTTATAATTAAGCACTGATGATCTTGATGTCCTTCACATGACTGTCCTTATTCAGATCTCAGGAGATGAATCCGTTGACCTCCTTGTTGAAACCTTCCCTTGTTTCCTCTCCCTCTGTGTAGGAGCTGAGGGCTCTGATGGCGCAGGCCGGTAGGAACTCATTTCCCTCGTCCTCGTCCTCCTCGGCGTCGACCTCGCTCGTCCTCGGTCTTTCTCATAGGGCGGACGGCTCCAGGACGGCACAGTACAGTTTCTCCAAGGCGGTGCTGGTGTCCCAGACCGGAGGCTCCAGGGTTTTATCCTACTGTGAACCTCTCAGCTGCCTGTTGGCGTCGCAGCCTTCACCTCATTCCACACTGGTGCCTGGTGAGACGCACTTCCGTCTTCCTTTTGACTCGTTAGCAGCAAAACATCTGGACAGACTGCTATGAAATCTAAAGCTGGAGTTGAGGACTTCTTGTTATTTGGACCCTGTCTCTGCACTTGTTGCCTGTGAACAGAATCTTCCATACGGCTAATCAGCTATATTGCTAAAGCACTTAGTGAGCCAGACACAGACAAATGTTCCAATCTAGCTTGACAGCGGTGATTAAACAGTAGCCATTATGGAAATGTCATGTGATTTTCTAGTCTCTCAGTTTAGATTTTGTGTGACTGTTTGGTAGAAAATGACGGTTTGTTTGCACACAGAACATCTGACTCTCAGTGGATGACCTGCAGATGTTAATGACCCTAAGACATTTGCTGTAGTGCCATCACAACAACATACACCAAACTCTGAAACACTGGATGTAGACAGACAGGAAATACTCAGATCATGGTGTGATTCTTTAGGCAGACCTATATTGTCACTGTTCTCACCGGTCACCTCTTTGTCTCCTGCTTCAGGCTGTGGGGTGAAGAAGGTGAGCGTCGTCAACATGAAGGCGAGTCAGTACGTTCCCATCCACAGTAAACAGATCCGAGGTCTGTCCTTCAACAGACAGAACGACAGTCTGCTGCTGTCTGCTGCTCTGGACAACACCATCAAACTGACCAGGTACAGACACACACACACACACACACACACACAAAGCCTATTGATAATTGATTTTCAGGCTTTGGCTGCACAGTAGAGTTGTAATGGACAGTAGGCTCATGTTGCTTTCCAGAGATCTGTCCGAGGGAGAATATTTTGAGCGAACTTCTGGCGACATTTCAGATTTTCTGCACTTACTGTGAAGTACAAACCAGACAAGAAGCACCACTTGTATAAATCTGCCTCACAAACTACTAAGTACTTTGGTAAAAGAACCATTTTGAGGAACCACATCTGCCGTTTTTCCCCCTGAGTTAACGTCTGCAGCCCTAAAGAAAGCAGCAAGACCAGCTAATCAGCCAGTAACTGTCGGGTGCTGTTGCCTCCATCTTACTCTGATGGTGCTTTTTGGACTCAAGGGCTCGCACCACTTCGCAGCTCTGCATGCTCTAACACAGGCTAAGACATCAGTCGACCATACTAAGACTCACTGGCTGAACCTGATTGGATGAAATCAACTCGCCTGCTGTCTGCTCAGGGATTTAAAACCTGACCGACTTTGCGACTCATTTCTAAACTTTATTTTGAAAAAACTAATAAACTAAAATGTATTTCTGAAGACATTTTGGCAGAGAAAGAAGCCATGCAGTTGCCAAATCGAACTCAACAATGATTAGTTTTATAATTCTTCAGGAGTTTCCACAGGCAGCGAGCCGCGCCGGGTGCCCCTGATTTGCATTTAGTAGCCGAGATCTGAACTTTATGCAAATGAGAAGCTGGCGACACGACCAGAATGCATCGCATGACTGCATAGACAATGAATGGGAAGCGTAGAAAACGACAGACTCTGTGGAGATGTACCATGAGAGAGGTGTGTGCAGCAGTCATGTTGTAATGTTCACCACAGTCATGTCTGAGATACAACATCTCTGTGGACGGACGTACGTAACGTACCGCAGAAGGATTTATGTTTTGTTAATGTTTACGTGCTGACGTGGGTCACACAGATTCTCGTGTTGAGGAGATGCAGCTTTTATGTTGTCTGATTTTTAATGGACTTTCTACATGAAGAGGAAGTTCAGATTTATGACTGGCTGTATCAAATGTTAAGAGAGGAGCAGTGTGCAGAACCTGGTTTATTTCTATTTGCAATACATTAAGATGCACGGAGCATCGCTGTGCATTCGAATGGTTGACAGGTGGATCATATTCTAATCAAATTATGAGGCCAGTGAAGAGTCACACCTCCCTCCTCCAAAGTCACTGTATACACAGACATGACCAGAATTAATTATAGTATAATGTGATAAGTTTACTGATTGTATGTATGTTTTACAGTCTGCTGACCAACACGGTGGTTCAGACCTACAATGCAGGTAAACCTGTGTGGAGCTGCTGCTGGTGTTTGGACAACAGCAACTACGTCTATGCAGGACTGAGCAACGGCTCCGTGCTCGTCTACGACACCAGAGACACCAGCACGCACGTCCAGGAGCTGCAGCCGCTACGCTCCAGGTACACACACACACACACACTTAAGCACAGTGTGAATTGCTGGTGTTGTTACGGTGTTAGGTCAAAAAGATGTGCGGGTTTCAGAGCGGTCACATGGCGACCACTGGTCTCCTTTTTTTTTTTTTGATGAATGCTATAACTTGCTGATCTCTCCAGGTGTCCAGTGGCGTCTCTGTGCTACGTCCCACGGGCAGCATCCAGCTCGTTTCCCTGCGGTGGGCTGATCGCCGGCTCTCTGGAGGGCGGGTGTTTCTGGGAGCAGGTCAGCGAGACCACGTACAGACCGCATGTCCTGCCGCTGGAGACGGCCGGCTGCACTGACATCCAAGTGGAAACGGAGAGCCGACACTGTCTGGTCACCTACAGGCCAGGTGAGAAACCAGAACCCCTGAATACAAGACACAATGATCTTCACCAGAATGATGATTAATTCTGTGATCAGCCCCGTCTCTCATGTGGACGCTGTCTGAAATGTCTATTGTTTAGTCGTGTGGTTGCAGTCAGATCATTGTTGCTTGTTGCGACTTGAACTTCAATGCAGACTCAGATTATTATCTGAGTGTTGAGGTTAGTTGAGTGAGTTTCCTGTATGAAACGTCCCGTCTCTCCTGCAGGACGCTCCAACCCGTCTCTGCGCTGCGTCCTCATGGCTCTGAACAGGACGCCTCAGCAGGACTCCAGTCAGCTGCCCAGCTGCTCCTGCTCTCCTGTGCAGACGTTCAGCGCCGGCTCATCCTGCAAGCTGCTCACCAAGAACGCCGTATTCAGGAGTCCAGATGGAGGCGGGACGCTTGTCTGCGCCGGGGACGAGGCCTCCAACTCGACCATGGTGAGTCCTATCTGTGTGTGTGTGACCAGAGGCTGTCAGCAGAGTGTTTCAGCCTCAGTCCTGATGAAAAAACAAAGAAATGTTTGTTTGTTAAAAGTCTTTTTTTTCATTATTCAGTTGTTTTTATTATATTCAAGTTTTAATTATTTTGGGGGGCCATTTTGCAGAGATGATAATTGCGTTCCTTAAATCAGATTTTAAAAATAAGATTTAGTTTTTTGGTGCTCCTTTTTGTTATTTAATTCAGAGAACATACATTTACCTGAGAGACTTGCTGTAAATTCAATTAAAATATGAAAGATTATTTTTAGTGGCTGATTTATGTCACTTCAAAGAGCCCAAACCTGCCTGGTACAATTTTTAAAAAGACATCTTATTTTTTAACATTTTTTATTTGAAAGAGCCAAAAGTTGCCGTATCACTAAATCCCTCCACTTCTGTCTCATCTTTTCCTCAATGTTTTTGTTTCCCTCCTCCTCCTGCTCCTCCTGCTCCTGCTCCTCCTCCTCCTCCTCCTGCTGCTCCTGCTCCTGCTCCTCCTCCTCCTGCTGCTCCTCCTCCTCCTCCTCCTCCTCCTGCTCCTGCTCCTCCTCCTCCTCCTCCTGCTCCTCCTCCTGCTCCTGCTCCTGCTCCTCCTCCTGCTCCTCCTCCTGCTCCTCCTCCTCCTCCTCCTCCTCCTCCTCCTCCTCAGGTGTGGGATGCAGGCAGCGGCTCTCTGCTGCAGAAGCTCCCGGCCGACCTCCCGGTGTTGGACATCAGTCCGTTCGCGGTGAACGGCGAGCACTTCCTGGCCTCGCTCACCGAGAAGATGCTGAAGCTCTACAAGTGGGAGTGATCGAGATGGACAGAAACTAAAGAACTACAAAAAAACAGATACAGTCCCGGAGAACAACTGTGTGGAAACTCAAATGCTGCTGAACTTTTATCCGTACGTTTAGACATGCAAAAAAACCTGATTACTGGGAGTGATCGACCTGAGTACACCATCTTTAATTTTATCTTTTTGGAACCAAACATCCTCGTTTATATCTGGTGACCTTTGAGCTGCACAGGAAGCAAAATGAAGCTCGAGTCTGGTGTTCGATAATTGGGCAGATTGAGAAATGTAGCTGTATTCACCAGGTTGTGCTGCAACATGCCCCCAGTAATAAGGTTGTGTTTACATGAGTCAACGGCCAAATTATTCATGTAAAAGTGTTTGACATCCGGTCGGTTCTGTCCACTGGAGTCCTGTCATGCTCAGATTGTCCTGTTGGCTGTGAGCTGCTGTTCGTCTGATGGAAGTGATGCTGTGGAGGAAAGTGGTGACACACCGCTGTGTGTCGGTTGGAGCGCTGATGGATTTGGTTTTGATTTTAATGGTCACTTTTGTCAAACAGAAAAAAGGCTCGTGCTGCATTCCATCGCCACAGTTTATATCTTCTTCAGTCTGGTTGAATTTCATTTATTTTTACCCCAAACATTAAGTGCCAAAAGACTCTGCTGTTGTACATTTTACTTTCCTTGTTTTTCTTTCTAAAGGAAGTTGTATATATGTATATTTGCTACCAACTGTTTGTGTACGACTTCAAAGTTAATAAAAATTATGACTTATTTTTAATTAACGTTGTACGAGTGGACTGTTTGATGTTGCTGAGGATGTTTTCTGAGGTTTGCACACAGTGTCGCAAAAGAGCGAGTTTAAGGTTTGCAAGTCACAATATTAATGTGACGAGTGATGAAAAGACTTCTGTAGAAACATGATTGAAGTGTTGAAGCTTTGTATTCAGCACTTTTTGAAGAAAACGTCATGAAGGAGCCTTTCAAAAAAACTAACCCGGCATAAACTCTTGTGTCACTCGTCAGTTTCCCAACACGAGAGCACTGAATCAGAATCAGAAATACTTTATTGACACTCAGTTTGTCATGATCAGGAATGTCACAGTAGAGCAAAATCATAAAATAGAGATAAGAAATAAGAGGACCCTAAAAAAAAAAAATGTATAAAAACAATGTCAAAATACGTGCATTAAACTACAATATGACAACTACACTGTGTCTACACCAATCAGTCAAAACATTTGAACCACTGACAGGTGAACTAATGTCTCTTTACAAATGTTCTGCTGAGGAACCTTTGGGTCGTTGTATTCCTCTGGATGTTCTTTGACACGCTGCTGCAGAAGTCGGCCCTCAGTGCTGTTTCTCTGATCCTGTATCTGAAGAAGGTCTCTGCTCCTCCTGACAAAACTGACATGTCCGTATGTGACTTCTAATATTTTCTTAAGATCCAGGTTCTTCTGTCCATCAAACAAACACTGACTCCTATTATTCGTTGATCTGCAAACACTCCACCAGTTCATGCTGGCTAATGGACCGACAGTTTCACACAATGAGAAGATAAATAAGAAAAAGAAAGAAAAACGTCTCTGTTCACACAATCAGTCAAAAGAAAATGAATCAACAACTTGCAGAGTCAGTTCATTAATTCATTTTTCTTTGACTTCAGTATGAGAATGTTTTTGTTTTGTTCCAGTTACTTTCACTGAACTTATGAACTTAAAGGTGCACAAAAGTTTTTTTTGTTTTTTTTTTCAATGAAACTTTATGTTTTGGTTTGTGAGCTGTTATTAAAGTTTGGAATCAACAGATTATACTATTAATCAACCATTAAAATAATAAGGAATACCGGGAGATGACGTGTCCATGTGGGTTGTGTGATTGGCTGACTCGGAGCAGGAGTTAATTATTCATGAGCTGTCCACCGCCAGGCTGACTGGCTCTGTGAAGTCGTGATGGAGATGAAGCTTCATGGAGCTTCATGGAGCTTCATGTGCTCCACTGTGCCATCAAGTGGACAATGAATGTAAAACAGGCAGAGTGATTATAATGACACCTTTGGTGCTGAAGCTTTGAATTGAATTGTGCATAAATGATAATGCAAATAAACAAATACTATACTCATTATCAGTGTTGAGCCTGAACGATCGTTCATATTTTGGGAGAACGTGAACTGAACGTACGTATTTCTGCCTAATGAACGTTATTGTGAACGCGTTCATTCTGGTGTTTATGAACGTTCTCACACTTTAACTTCGTTCAGCACAGTGCCAGACTTCCATCGAGTCTTCCAGGCGAAAACCGGCTAAAACACCCCGTGAACAGCCGGAATATGTAGCGGGAAATCACCCAATCTGGCTGTTGTGTATAAAAGGACGCTGGACGAAGTTTGTGCAACTCGCTTCACTTTCGGTCAAAACGAAACTAACTATTTCAGACAGAAACAGCTGCATACCAAACATGCAGTGAGGCATTACCAAACGAACACAGATTAATTCGTCCTGAACGGACAGAACACAGGCAACACCAGCCACCACAGAGTCGCACCGCGCATGCGTCATCAATGTGCTCAGCATGGAGGCAAAAACAAATGAAGGCTTCACATCTGTTTTTTTTATCGTGTTATATCTAAAAAGTTTTGGAGTGTTGTTGAATCTCATTGTTTTGATGCTGCCAGCTGTTCATTCTCTGACCCTGAAACATGTTATCTGCTGTTAACCCAGAAGATGATTGTAACTGTCTCAGAGGCAGTTTGAGTGATGTGTCTGTTGTGTATGTTTCTGTTTATGAACGAGATCATTTAAGCCGTGTTAAAAGATATAGCCTACTTGAACATAAGTATCACAATATGTATTGCACAGCATTTTGGGAAATGTGAGGTCATGAGGTGAGGTCACTTCAGTGGCATTTTGGGTAAAAAAAGCGCGGCTGTCGAGGATAAAGAAGCCACTGCAGAGCTGAGTTGTGCTACATGTGGTCCAAGAGGCGCACATGGTAATTTCCTTTATATGTTTAATGGACACTGGCTTATGAACTGTATGTGATTTGTGAAACCTTTCTGTTTTTATTGTGTTGTAGTTTTCACGGTGTTTGGGTGTCTGCTGAGACAGAGACACGGAGAGAATAAACCCTGAAAAGACATCTGTATGAATCGTGGCCATTATTTGACTGGACCGGTGTAGTTACAATGATGCTCTTGAACACATGATGAATTTTGTTGTCCTTTCCAAAATGTTTTATTCACAAACAAAAATGTGCTAAATCACTCCAAATGTGCTCCTTTTCTCCTGGAACTGAGCTCTTTGCTTAAATCTCTGATTTTTTTTTTAAATAACAAAAAAAGTAAAACCTTACTGAGTCATTATGAAAAGTTTTTCCCTGAAGCCACTGAACTATCCATTTATTATTTTATTTTTCCCTTTCTTCTTCTTTTTTAAAATTAGTTATTATGTATTTACTTATTTATGTATTATTTTATTTTTAATTTGTACTCTATCCTGCTGCAAACCTGAAACGGCACGTTGAACTAAAGCACCCGGCGAGCCAAAACAGATCCTCCACCCCTCAGATCACATTAACAGTGTCAGCAGCAGCTCCACTGTCTTCATCTCCAGCCGCAGCTGGACAGCCTGGTGTTGCAGAATATTGTGGGAAAGCTGCAGCTTCAGAGTTAAACTGATATAATAATAGCTGTCTGTGGTTCTATATGGGCTGTGGCAATAATTTAGAAAAATAATAGCTCATATCAACATATTGGGGAAAAAAAGAACTATGAACTAGTTCATTTTTTGAATTATGAACTCTGAACTGAACTAGTTCATGTAGAAAGTGAACTTTCCCAACACTGCTCATTATATTATGTGTGGTTTTCTGACAGAATGATGTCAGAGGGGAAAGCTGAAACTAATTGGGGAGAGAGTTGTGATGTGAAGGTGTTACTCGGGACAAAATGTAACTCATACAATGAGGAACTTTTATTCATTTTTATTTAAAAACAACAACTTCTCCACTGTGCTGGACTTCAGGCGGGTTCTTTCTTTCTTTCTTTCTTTCTTTCTTTCTTTCTTTCTTTCTTTCTTTCTTTCTTTTTAAAGATGTTTTCCAGGCAGAGACACCTTTATTTATGTCAGCGGATAGATCGGAAACATGGGAGAGAGAGAGAGAGAGAGAGACATGCAGCAATGGTACTCCTTGTGACGTGCGCTCTACTCACTCCACTACGTGCGCACAAGCCTCGATGCGCGCTTCATAAAAGTCTTCCTGGACAAACTGGACACACGCTGCGAAGCCTCGACACGGAAGACGCATCACTGCTGTGAAGATGGCGGACTGTATACGTGTTCCTCTGCTCCTGCTTCTGATGTGCATCTTGTCGTCTGTGCATCCAATTCAAGGAGAAAACAGCATTGTCGCCAAGCTTGTTTCTAAAGATAATAACCCACAGAATCCAGCCGGAGGTCCGGGGCCGGCCGCGGTGAACCCGGGAGCCGCTGAGAGGAACCTGGGCGCTGGGGCCTCGCTTACTCGGAAGCGCTCTACCGGCTGGAAGTTGGCTGAGGAGGCGGTGTGCAGGGAGGACCTGACCCGGCTTTGCCCCAAACATTCGTGGAACAACAACCTGGCGGTGCTCGAGTGTCTCCAGGACAAGAAAGAGGTAAAACAGCGGGACAGGGTGCCGTGGTCGCAGGGAAAAAGCAGGGTGTGCCTGCTGAACGAACTGCTCATGTTAGCGGCCAGCAATTTATTACTGATGAGAACTTATTTAACATGACATGCGCTGTGGAACAAGTTTCAATACAAAATCACAACCGACAGGATCCACTCCTCAGTTCGGCATGATAAAATGCCACGAAGGGATCTTACATCTTAAGCACCATCAAGTTTTTTAACCGTGTCGCCTCGTATTTCTTGTCTTTAACGTCTCTCCCAAACACACCAAATTGGAGCAGCGCAGATAAACAGAAGAACAATTGGATCATACTGTGTGTGTGTGTGTGTGTGTGTGTGTGCACACATCAGTCAAGTTTCCTTATGCTCAGGGCTCTACAGTGCGAGCAAAGCGCTCGTTAAAAAACTCCAATCACAGTAGTTTTCCGTAATGACGCAACCAGTGTCATGAGAGAGGTGACAGGTTAACGGGCTGTGGTGAAGTTAGTTTCACTTCGGATGTTGGGCAGATATTCACTCGGGTCCAGCCGCGACATTACTGCCCAGTGTCAGCAGCAGGAGGACGGTCAGCTCACCTCCAGAGCACTGGACACTGATTCAGGGACCCGGTTGCTATGGACGCTCCTGGCATCACAAGCCGACAGAGGAGCAGGTGGAGGCGGTGTGACCGAAGGCGGAGCGGTGTGACCGAAGGCGGAGGCTGTCCCGAAATTTATATGCTGTTGTTTTTTATCCTGAGCCAATGAAACTACATTTCGTTCCCGCTGCACTGTAAAGTGCAATTCGAATGACAATACAAGGAAGTCTAACTCATTAAATCACTTGGCATAAATATATTAATACAAAACAATTGCAGTTCTCTCAATATCTTCCATGTCATGTGACCCAGTGACTCCAAATCAGCAGCAGATTGTATTAGTAAACCAGGGGCCCCATGAAAAAAAATCTAGTTGGGCCCTTGTACAGGTTGCCCAGGTCTCAAAGGGCCCCCTGTCAGTGCCGGGCCCTTGGAATCGTCCTAACCTTTCCCCCCCTGGCGGCGCCCCTGGTCCCAACTGTTCCCATGCTTCCTCAATAAATGAGTTCAAGTCCCAATCAGTATCTGTCCATGTACAAAGTTATTTTGACAATGCCAGTCCACAACACTTCAGTCCATAAAACAGTCACTTTCTCATTTCTATGGCGATCCCCCAGTCTACTGGTGACATTATCAGATACTTATTTTAACCAACAACCATTTCAAAAACAAGGTCGCCTGACGAGTCACCTGACTTCTTCCATTCCTGCACGTCCAAATACAATTCTCTCTCTCTGAGTGTGTATTTTCTGAACAACATGTGGAGCAGAGTGGAAGTGTATGTCAGGGGTGTGAGAGGGTGCTTGTATGGAATGTCAGATGTGGGGTGCATGTTGTCCGGTGCAGGACAAAACGAAACAACAGCAGCAGGGTGTCGATCCTGAGGAAGAGAGAGCGAGGACTTGAACCAGCAGGCTTAAATCAGCTGCAGCACCATCCACTGCACCCTCAGGTCCGCACAGTACAGCCCAGCAGGAAAATAACTCTGGGGCTCCGCCAGCCCAAAGCGTCGGTATTTCATATTTCATGACTGAAGAAAGAGACTCAACACTCCATTCTTTCTTCAGTTGTGAAAGTGTTGCTTTAACTATTGACTTTCTGTCATTTCTCGAGCCAAAAACACCTAATTCTGAATTTTGTCATACGCAACTTTTCGTTTTTGACATCAGCATGTGAGCTGCCCTTCCAAACTTTCTGAACCGACGTGGTGCCGAACGACAATCCCAGCAACCAGATGCACTTACAGCATGTAGTGGAACATTAAACGGGAGAGGTCGCTTCACAATTGGTGTGTTAACAGGAGGGATGGGAGGGATCCTGCTGAGGGCTCTGGGGCCAAACTGCTTCTCTTCTCTACAGATATTTAACTTTGTCCACAACTCTGTTATTCTCATCAACAAGTGCCTGAACACACCGTTTCACTACACACTGCAAATTATTTGGTTCTTACCAAGAAAAAAAAACTTAGATTTAGAAGTGTTAGATAATTTGTCTTGTTTTAAGAGTTAATTTCTTATTTTAAGTGTTCAACTTTACACTATAATTTTATATCAAGCAAACCTTTCTTTCTTTCTTTTTTGTCTCAAATAGGCAGTAAATCTTAAAATAAGGTAAATAACTGTAAAAATAAGATATATTACATCTCTCCCCCAAAGTCTCATCAAAATAAATCTTGTTTTAAGGTTTAGGAACAAACTCAACTTGCTTGATTCAAGCAGATGATGACCAATGTTTGTTCACAAAACTGGCACAGGAAACACAAAACAGGAAGCAGGCAAACTGGGTCACACAATACATGATACACCAAACTAACACTGGCCAAAAACTCCGTTGCTGACGCTGTTGATGATGACAGCAGGCCAGGTGTGGCTAACGTGAGCTCCACTAACAGCTTCACAAAAACTCGTGACACAGACTGAACTGAATACAATGATAGGCAGGCATGTTGTTGAGAACATGCTCCTGTTATCAACAGCTGACTCAGACTCCTTCAGAGCCTCACTGGCAAAATATCTGAGAGAGCAGGTGACGGTCCGCCATGTAGAAATACATTTTCTAAACACATATGTAGATGCCGAGTACGCTAAAATGACTGTCGAGCTCAAAAGGGGGAAGAAATAAAATTAAAGCAATAGTTACTTTTCCTGGTAACTAATTACTTTTATAGTGGAGTAATTCTGTTACTAACTCTGTTAATTTTTGGGATAAGTAACTATAACTAATTACTTTTTAAAAGTAACGTGCCAACACTGCTTATAAGTCATTTTGGTTGTGATTTCTGTAAGATGTATAAAAATAAGGACAGGCTTTAGGTTTTAAGGTTTAGTTTTAAGATGAAGTTAAACTTGTTTCAAGATAAACCTGCTTGGATTAAGACAGAGCTTAGACATTCTTCGCTAATACTATAGTATTTTTCTCTAAATTTAATATTTTTCTTAACTAATCTTCAGTTTAATTTGCTAAAGGTAAGAAAGACTTTGTTTGTAATTGCTTATATTTAGTATATTTCACTTATTTCGAGGCTGTAAAAAGTTACTATTTAAGTAATTCCATCTTAAAACCAGCATTTTATGCTTATTTTTTTGCTTATACTTAGTATATTTCACTTAATTTAGCGTTGTAAAAAGTTACATTTTAAGTAATCTCATCTTAAAACCAGCATGTTTGGCTTATTTTAAGCCTTCCAAATACCTCTGTAGACATTCTTATTTCTAGATTTAACAATCTTAATTTAAGAAATCTTGTCAAGTGAAATTATCTTGCTGCATGGACAGATAATTTCACTTGTTTTGAGTACATTTTCCCTCAGATTTAGTGTTTTTATCTTGTTTTTAGACCCCCCTTTTTTGCAGTGCACTCTCACCTCTCCTTTCTCTTCTTCTCTTTCAGGAAACTGAGATTGCTGCTGAATGCAACCATGTAAGTGTCTTCACTCCCACTGTCACTTCCCAGCATGCATTATGGTATTTTATAATACTTTAAGCACCAGAGAGTGTTGAGTTAGACATAAACTTAAACAACCTCAACAAAACCACCAATTCAAAGTCCACTTATTAGCTTTTTCTGGAGCTCTCGCGCACATGACATTTTATTGTCGGTACAATTTTAAATTTAGGCTTCACAGTTCTTTCTTGACCTTGGAAAAAAGGTTGAAAAGTGAAAATATTTAGATTACCAAATTACTTTGACACGAAGCAGGTTTTGTCATTTCAATGCTGTTGAAGTAAAGTAAAAAATAAACTGTTCAGCCTCCTGTGTGCTGCAACTTAAAGACAAACCCTCAACAGAGTGAAGATGATGTTCTGTCTTCCATGACAGAAAAACAGTCATGTAGTTGATATGAAAAGTACCATGTTATTCTTTGACTACATTAAATCAAAATTAAGCAATAAAAAGAAGGGAAACTACATTAGAAATATATAAACATTTGACTATATAAACCTGTGAAGTTGTCTCTGCCGGTATCTGGATGCTGTGTTAACTTGTGTGTCTTCTGTCTTCCAGCTGCTGTGGAACTACAAGCTGAACCTGACCACCGACCCGAAGTTTGAGTCTGTAGCCGTCGAGGTCTGCAGGACCACCATCTCTGAGGTCAGTGGCTTAAACCAAACCTGTACAGTTTATAATAATAATAATAATAATAATAATAATAATAATAATAATAATAATAATAATAATAATAATAATAATACATTGAATATTTATAGCACCTTTCAGGGTACCCAAGGACACTTAAATCCACTCAGCTAATTAAAGTTGTTACCAGCAGCAGCCTGCATTTAGTATTTTTGCACTTAAATAATACAGAAATGACAGATTTTTACCCTTTGTTTTCCCATTTCTCCTGCACATTTCTTCCAAGAAGAAAGAACCAACCAACCAACTAATAAAGATAAACCAGTAAAATAAAAATAAGTTGTCCCCTAAATATGGTCGGCACTGTAACTGGGAAACAGCCAGCCTGTGTTTGAGTTTAGGAGGATGAATTGTTGATCGTATGCAGGTTTAGATTCTGGTCACATTATCTCATCGTGATAAAGAAGATAATCAGATGTTGTGATGAGAGAATAACTGTTAGTTAAATGTTACAGATGTTTTTATTCACTCAAATGAAAAAAACACCTCATGATAATGGCTGTGGTCTTTGTTTAGATTAAAGAATGTGCGGCGGAGGAGCCGGGGAAGGGCTATCTGGTGTCGTGCCTGGTGGACCACCGAGGCAACATCAGCGACTACCAGTGTAACCAGTACATCACAAAGATGACCAGCATCGTCTTCAGCGACTTCCGGCTGATCTGCGGCTTCATGGACAAGTGCCGCGAAGACATCAACGCTCTGCACTGTGGCAGCATCAGCACCGGAGAGAAGGTGAGACGCAAGTTTTATTTACTATCAAACATGAACAACTACAAAACAAATTGTGTCAGGTGATTTGTTAATTTTTAACCGGGTGGGATCATCCTGCCCTGACACACCTGTACACCTCCCAAAGGACATTGTTGCAGGACACCTTAACCATAACTGTGACATTTCTAATTCTACAATTCCATTTTATCCAGTTATCTTCCTTCTCTACCTACTACAATTGTCTTTTTATAACTGAATTAAAGTAATACACCTTTAAATTGTAGCAGTGGACTGAGTTTATTCAGGCAGGGTTTTCTCATGCTTCTCGCAATAAACTTCAGGCAGGGTTATTTTAAGTTACATGACCCCTTGGAATTTTTTTACCATCTAAGTTCCTTGAAGAACACACAATGAACATTGTGCAAAATGGTAGAGCCCGACCGACTTATTTGTAGGCCGATTTTATAGTCCAATATTAGCCTATCGCAGATATATCGGTATCAATGTACATATTGTCCAACATGAAGACCTTAAATTTAAAAACTACAAATACAGACTGGAGAAAGTCACTCCAGCAGAGTGCGTTTCAAGGGGGGAATAAACCAGCTGGTGTCAGGAAATGTAACAGCTTCCTCACTAATGGTTAAACTATAAACCAGCACAAAAACGACAGTTACCAACATGACCTTCAGACACACTAAAAACACTCACAAAAAGTAACATTTAGTTTTAGAACATAAATAGCAAACTTACCTTTAATGTTAAACTGTCAGAAAAAAAACTCATATCTGAAAAAACTTTAACATTACTGAAAATAAACATATGTGCGTCTGCTACAGGTTTTATTCCACTCTACGCACGCATCATACCGTGAATGTATAAAGACTTTGTTGATCTGGTAATTTTTCGTTTTTATACAATCGGAAGTCTGTACAGGGGTGTTTTATTTAGAAAATTGGCCGGATGCTCTATGTCGTTCCTGCACTGCAAAAAAGGGGGGTCTAAAAACAAGATAAAAACACTAAATCTGAGGCAAAATGTACTCAAAACAAGTGAAATTATCTGTCCATGCAGCAAGATAATTTCACTTGACAAGATTTCTTAAATTAAGATTGTTAAATCTAGAAATAAGAATGTCTACAGAGGTATTTGGAAGGCTTAAAATAAGCCAAGCATGCTGGTTTTAAAATGAGATTACTTAAAATTTAACTTTTTACAACACTAAATTAAGTGAAATATACTAAGTATAAGCATAAAAATAAGCATAAAATGCTGGTTTTAAGATGGAATTACTTAAAAAGTAACTTTTTACAGCCTCGAAATAAGTGAAATATACTAAATATAAGCAATTACAAACAAAGTCTTTATTACCTTTAGCAAATTAAACTGAAGATTAGTTAAGAAAAATATTAAATTTAGAGAAAAATACTATAGTATTAGCGAAGAATGTCTAAGCTCTGTCTTAATCCAAGCAGGTTTATCTTGAAACAAGTTTAACTTCATCTTAAAACTAAACCTTAAAACCTAAAGCCTGTCCTTATTTTTATACATCTTACAGAAATCACAACCAGAATGACTTAGAAGCAGTGTTGGCACGTTACTTTTAAAAAGTAATTAGTTATAGTTACTTATCCATAAAAATTAACAGAGTTAGTAACAGAATTACTCCACTATAAAAGTAATTAGTTACCAGGAAAAGTAACTATTGCGTTACTTTTATTTCTTCCCCCTTTTGAGCTCGACAGTCATTTTAGCGTACTCGGCATCTACATATGTGTTTAGAAAATGTATTTCTACATGGCGGACCGTCACCTGCTCTCCCCGATATTTTGCCAGTGAGGCTCTGAAGGAGTCTGAGCCAGCTGTTGATAACAGGAGCAAGTTCTCAACAACATGCCTGCCTATCATTGTATTCAGTTCAGTCTGTGTCACGAGTTTTTGTGAAGCTGTTAGTGGAGCTCACGTTAGCCACACCTGGCCTGCTGTCATCATCAACAGCGTCAGCAACGGAGTTTTTGGCCAGTGTTAGTTTGGTGTATCATGTATTGGGTGACCCAGTTTGCCTGCTTCCTGTTTTGTGTTTCCTGTGCCAGTTTTGTGAACAAACATTGGTCATCACCTGCTTGAAGTCAGAGCAATAAACTCTGTTTTTTCAGATGCTTTTTGTGTGACTCTCGAATCAAGCAAGTTGAGTTTGTTACTGAATCTTAAAACAAGATTTATTTTGATGAGACTTTGGGGGAGAGATGTAATATATCTTATTTTTACAGTTATTTACCTTATTTTAAGATTTCCTGTCTATTTGAGACAAAAAAGAAAGAAAGAAAGGTTTGCTTGATATAAAATTATAGTGTAAAGTTGAACACTTGAAATAAGAAATTAACTCTTAAAACAAGACAAATTATCTAACACTTCTAAATCTAAGTTTTTTTTTCTTGGTAAGAACCAAATAATTTGCAGTGTGTGTCTCTGACTTCCTGTTGGCGCAATCTGCTCTGTGCAACTTGTTGCGGCTTTCATCAAAAGTAAACCAGGCAGATGAATTGCAAAGCAGCTGTGCCCGGCTTGACTCCAGAGTGCGCCAGAGCTGATTGCGGCCACATTGCTACTAGCAGATGGAGAGTGATGTCAGGTTAACAAGGGGGATGCTTTTTGGTAATTTTGCTAACAAGTGGGACGGCATCCCCCCTCAAATCGCCTACTGCTCATAACACATGAGTCAGAGCAGCATGTCGTAATGTTGGGGGAAAGAAAGCATCACAGTTTTCACAAGATTGTGGGTACAATGTTTACTTCTTCCTGTGTCTTATTATGGAAAAGCTGTGCTGCAAAGGCAGAATGTTGCCCCGATTTGACTGTGCAGTCGAGTATTTGAGGAAGGGAATGGTGAAGCTTGTAGGTTGACTGAATAAAATAATTCTTTACAACATGTACAAGTACAAGTTGTTAGCAGAATAAACACACTCCCCAAGCAGCAGAAGTTTCTCAGAATTTGTGGTGGGTCTCTGAACGTTCGTCACTGCTTCCACTCAGTCTGAAACACCCAGAAACTGTGTTCAAAGTGTGACTCGGCTGGAATGAGAAAAGAGAAGTTTGACAGCAGTTTGTCAGCGCGCAGAGCGAATCGATCTCCTCTGAACGTGTCTTCCTGCTGCTGAGCCAAGCTGAACCTCATAAGCCAGTTAGACACGCAGTTATTATGGGATATCACGTTGGCACAATTATAACTTGGAACAAATTATTTATTTGTCAGCGGGAGCGGAGTCAGTTTCATTATCAGGAATTTGTCACACAGCTCATTTCAGCGTCGGGAGCTGCTCGGAATGGAGATTAGACTGACCGTGTTTAGTCCGGCAGAGCTCAACTCCAGAGTGTCGTCTCTTTACCACGCTGAGAAAATACAAGACACACTCTGACAGAATGATTTATGGAGTGAAAGGAGACCTCACTCTGCGTGGGATTAGACATGCTATAATCTACATAGTCATTACTTTTATATTAGGAACATTTGTCATTGTGTTTCACAAGTTTGAAAAAAAAAAAAACAGGATGACACATTTGTAAGGTGTTTTTGATGTATTTGTCTGGGAAACCTTTAGCCTGACTACTGACGATCTACCCAGTAAGCTGCAGCAGCATGTTGATGCGTGAATGTGTTGATAGCAGAGACGTGGTCGTTTGATATTCTGGTTTAGGCGTCACGGTTTGCTGCAAGTTCAGTACAGCAGAAACAAAATGCATGATGATACATGTCTTTATTTTATTTTGAACCGACAGAAGGACAAATGTCAGAGACAGACAGAATCCTCTTGCTGGGGACCGAGGAAGCATTTTTACTTTAGTTTACTACAGTATCGTCATTGTGACCCATTGTGTTTAACCTCTCCTCTCCTCTGTGTGCAGGACATCCACTCTCAGGGCGAAGTGATCGCCTGTCTGGAGAAAGGTTTGGTGCGGGAGGCCGAGGAGCAGCCGGGAGCGCACGCCATCAAGGAGGACTGTAAAAAGTCCATCATGAGAGTCGCCGAGCTCTCTTCAGACGACTTCCACCTGGACCGCTACCTCTACTTTGCCTGCCGGGAGGACAGAGAACGCTTCTGTGGAAATGTGAGAATTTTTTGGAGTATGTTTATGTGCAGTTATGACTTTGTGAAGCTGCTGACTGTCACAAATGCAGTTTTTTTGAAGGAATGTTTTTTTGTTTACTTTAACCTGTTCGCACCCACCTATTTTCGGTAATTTTCGCCTATTTAGCATACCCAAATGGAAAAGCTTATAACACAATAACTGCAAGTCCTAGATGGATGTATGATACTTCCTTTGAAAGCTGACACCCTCTAGTTTCTGAAAATGGGCTTATTTAGCATGTACAATACCCACAACCTAAATGACATCAGTTCAAACATGGCTCTAAAAAAATTTTTTTGTCTTCGAAAATAATAGGTCATATTTGAATAACAATAAATATGATGTGCTTTATGTAAGGCATATGGCAATATACCACATACCTTATACATCTTGTCAACTACACCTGGATGAAATTTTAGACTTCTAGGCCTAACCTTATGGGAGTTATGGAGTTTTTAGTCAGCAGTGCCACTGGCGTTCACAAACCTCTCCAAAACGTCTCCAAATGGCCAAATTGTGCCAAATGCTTTTACTCACTTTTGTGACACTGGAAACATTACTGAAGCATTTTGGTGACTATAAAACCTTTCTTCATGATTCAAAACATAATTTTTTCACACATTCATTTGATGGGTGGTTGGAGGGGTTTCCACACGCTTCTAGGTTGCCATATTGAGATATTGTCATGTGACAAGACACTACAGAATAGTAACCATTATACAAAAATGACAGACTATACGGAACTGAATTTCAAACAAGGATTTTATTATCTTTCAATATACTATTACTGTATGTACAACTGTGCCAATATCAACAAAATATGAACAATGAATGAACTATATACAAAACAAAATAGAATATGAACTAAATATGAACAATATACAACAACTCTAACATGTGTATAAAAGTAATAAGTAGTGGAAATGTCTAAGAAAACTTGTCTCCAAAAATGATGTACATACAACTGTACTGTAAATATAAACATAAAAAGTGCGCTGTGATGCGCAGTGGACATTTTGGGCCATTCTACATTCCATTTTGTGTGTGCCACTCATTGAAACAGTCCCTTGTGGCAACAAAACACAAGGGAACATCACACGTTGAACAGCCAACTGGTGTCTTTTTGGGGCAGAGTGTGCAGAGCCGTCTGCCGACACTGACTGCATCCCGCTTAGTCACTTTTTGTCCCTCTGTGAAATAATGCAGCTTGTGGGATGCTGCTGGGTTTGGGGGTGCAGTGATACCTGAGGTGGATGGCTGGGATGTTGATGCGGGTCCTTGGTCCACAAGCTCCTCAATAAGGGCCTGACTAAACTCTTTCTGCGTCACTGACCCCCTCTGACACTGCTGGTACAGGTACTGGTGGATGCAGAAGAGGATCGTTGGCACTTCTGACGACTGCCTTCAGCAGGAGAGAGGGCTTACTCTCTCCTGCTGAAGGCCTACTTTGAGGCTCCCAAACCACGTCACTGCCTTTAGACTGACCTACAAAACACAATGCAATGCAAAAATGTCACCAAATATAATGAAAAAATATATAAATGCAATTCAATGGAGTGTTATTTACATAGGAAACAAATAAACACATATATATGATATTACATGTTACACAAAATCGTCAGGAAAATAGCTGTACATAAACAGAATAATTGAATTGGGGGAATATTCCCAGTGTCTGGTCAGTGAAGATCTAGTTCAATTTGCTTACAAGCTTGATAAAAAATCTAAATAAAAGGGAATTAGAGGCTCAAAATAAATTACATTATAGAATAGAATTACAAGGATTACATAACTTTAGTTGAGTAACTAGCTAGCTAGCTAGCAAGCTAGGCTTAGCTAGGCTAATTAGGCCCTGGGGCGCTAACCATTTAGCATCATTTATGAAATTCATATGTATACTGTACTGTTCACTGTAAGCATAAAAACCCTCCACCCACTAACTTTCAATCAAATTTCACTCATGGCTAAATAAATAAATCAAACATCATCAAAGATAGCGTTACTCACCGATCTAAGATGGAGTCCAGGCCCTGAGCAAACATCTCCTCTCTCTGAGTCGTACACACTATCGTCACTTTCATCAGATGATGCCATGATCAATTCCAGGGCTTCTTCCCGGACATATGTAGCTTTCTTTGTGGCTTTCGCCATTGTAAACTGTGAAAATGGCCGTACAATAAAAGTTTAAATGTCCGCTGCGTCCCTTTACCGTGCGCCCCCTGCGTAAACTGAGCTCGTAAGCTCGGAGACGCAGCTAAATATCTCGGCTGCTACGTAACTGACCAGGGCATGCCTACCCTCGTTGGAAAGGTAAAATGATTGGCTAGAAGCCTGAATGATTGACATGTCGATAGCCAATACGCTGTCCCTATACTAAGGCAGCGAAAAACAGTAAACAAAGCCTATTGGTCCTTCAAACAGGGAGCGCTCGATGTACTTCACGGGCTGTGCTGGGGTGAAAACTGAACAGAAAAAGATGGGGACACTTTTATTTTGTAGCCAGCAAAGTGATGAAAACAAGCATACCCAACAACACCATACAGGAACTAGAGTAATTCCGATAGCGGCCGGGAAAGTATGGATTGTATTCGACGATCAAAGTTGGTAGACGGTAAACAAACAGACTTTACAGGACGACATTCACAAGCTGGAGTAATTTTATGAAAAAACATTTTGATGCTTTTGATCAGTGGATTCTTACGGACAACTGGAATATACATAATTGAGGAATGGACACATATTACGGCTGTAGGGCTGCGACAAAGGTAGGGAGACGTCGTGTGTTTATTGCATCTCACGTGTACCATGCTGGTAAATATCAATGATTTATGGTTTGGTGCTCATGATTTTTGCAAAATCAACTGGATGAATGAATTGCGGAGATTCTACCATTTCTAACGACGTATAGTATGTCCGTATTGATGAAAGTTGAAGCGGGATACGTCACTGCGTAGTGTAGACATACAGTCACTTTTCTGCAATCGCCCGCCGGCGGGCGGGTGGGTGCGGAGAGGTTAAAGTAAAGTTCACCCAAAAACCACCTTTTAGCCGGTGGAAAGTCAGACGACTCTTCATAAACAAACAACTGAAGGAGCAGGAGACTTTTTTTAAAATGTAAAAAAAACAGTAAAACCCAGAAAATATCTCCATACTGCACAAACGGCTTAGTCTATTTCATAAACACCTTTTTCCCTGATGTGAATTTTCTTTTCTTCTTCTTGTAATCTTCTTCAGGTGTCAGCTTTGACCTGATAGTTTTGGACAAACCTTTCAAAGATTATTAACAGACAAATGATTACCAAAGTTAATGATGCAGGCATGTCATGGCCTAATCAGTGACCAGATGCATTCATGACCTTTTAGAATTAGAGTTTTGCCTTCTGATGTGTCCATTAGGCCAATCATCCATCTGAAATAAAAACCGTGTCTGCCTGATATTAAATCAGAACATGTTAATGGTTTTGTGAGGCCTCATTTTCAAACATTATCATAATGTGGTGTAACATGACTCAGAATTTGTTTTGGCTGATGGAATAACGGTAAAGAGAGAGAGATCTTTTTCCAAACATTCACAGTAAAAATTAATCTTTCTTCTCCTAATGGAATTTTTTCCTTCCTGTTCTTCAGACACAGGCTGGAGAGGGACGAGTTTACAAATGTCTGTTCAATCACAAGTTTGAGGAGGCGTTGTCTGAGCGGGTGAGTGCAGTTCACGTCATCTATGATGTATTTATCTTCTCTGTCGAGATAACATAGATTTGCATTTTTACCAAATGGGACCGTAGAAATCTTCAGCATTTACTTTAGCATCTCCAAAATATTTGGCTTTGATACACAGATCATTGTGTTTTCTGATGAGCTCCATTCTTTATGAGAAAAAGTCTTTTCACTCACATTATCTGTCATTCTGCTACTTTGAAGTAGAAACCAGACTAATAATTGACCACCACAAAGTTTGAACGTCTGATGTGATGCTGATGGTTGGTTTGTGTCCTCAGTGCCGTGAGGCGTTGACCACCAGGCAGAAGCTGATCGCTCAGGACTACAAGGTGAGCTACTCACTGGCCAAAGCCTGCAAGTCTGACCTGAGGAAATACCGCTGCAGCGCCGACTCCAACATGCCCCGAGCCCGAGAAGCTCGCCTGTCCTACCTGCTGCTCTGTCTGGAGTCGGCTGTGCACAGAGGTAAGCAGGGTGCCTCCCACTTGTCCTCCTTTCTGTCAGTACCTCTCAATCCTGTGCTCTAATTTATGTACTTAACTGAGAGTCAGAGGCCACTATTAGCTGAATTAACTGTCAGTCACTTGCCTGCTCCCACCACTTATGAACTGATGTCTAAACTACACAGTGGACTTCCTACATGTCCGTCAGTCTGGCTCAGTCTCTGTAGAGCTGAAGGCAGTGTGAGCCTGTTTTAGATACTGTCATCGTTTAAAGACACAGGCCAGATGAACGGCTTCATTATCCTCAAACACAGAGTGGGAAGGTGAGAATGCATCATGGGATGTATTTCTTTGTTCTCTTCGGTGCCCGTAGCCTGTCTGAGCCTGTCAGCCTCACTGACTGCTGCAAAAAAAATTCTAAAGTTGCACTTTGTACAATGACAATAGTTGTGAACCTGAGTATGTGGAGAGACATCGATGTGAAGTACGGCAGTTAATTAGAGAATGAAAACAGCAACGAATTAGGAGAATTAGACCCAGATTATAAAATGACTGCTGACACGAGAGTTGTTAGCCAAAGCTCAGTGGGTGAGAGAGTTCGAGGAAGAGGATAATTTCAGACTTTGCTGGAATGAAGGAAGGAAAAGGGGAAACATGTGCGTCTACAAATTCATTTGATATTTATTAATGTTAATGTGAGAAAGGACTTTAACACCCCCCACACCTCAGTGTTCCCTTGTGCTATTACTGTTGCTGCCACTCATGAACTTGTATGAGTTTTTAAAATGAATTTTTGTGTAAAGTGTTTTCTTGCAGCTAAGTGTGTGTTTTTGTGTGTGTCCCAGGTCGTGTGGTCGGTGGTGAGTGTCAGGGTGAGATGATGGACTACAGACGGATGCTGATGGAGGATTTCTCTCTGAGTCCGGAGATCGTGCTGCACTGTCGCAGCGAGATCGAGGGTCACTGCTCCGGTCTGCACCGCAAAGGACGCACGCTGCACTGCCTGATGAGGGTCGGCCGAGGAGACATGGGAGCCATCGACCCCAACTGTCAGAGGGCGGTAGGTGGAAAACAAGCTCTCAGCTGCCAGAAATGTTATTAACCAGGTCATTTTATGAAGTTAATATTCTCCATCTTTTCATGCAAATGTTGTCATTGTCCTGATGGCTTAAAGGGATATTCTGATCTAAGTTTAATCCAACTATAAACCGCCACCAAAAAGCCACAAATAATGCTCAGAACAGCACCAAACTTCAGCAACAGTACAAACAGGATCTCAGCACATAGTCCGGGGCAAAAAAGCTAGTGGAGTTTTGATGCCCTGGACTATGTGCTGAGACCTTGTTTGTACTGTTGCTGAAGTTTGGTGCTGTTCTGAGCATTATTTGTGGCTTTTTGATGGCGGTTTCTTGTTGGAGGTGTATACTGCAATGTATTGTTATCGTGCGGTCATTTTCTGAGGTTGCTAAAAATACGTAAGTTAGCGGTCTGCTAACTTGATCTCTCTCTCGAGAGTCTAACACAGTTTCACAGGGCAGCGGTTACATTTTGCTATATCACTTCTGCTTCATTTTAAGCTGAGACAATTGAGTGCTCATCTGCAATACAAGTCTCAACACATGCAGTCATGTTTATTTGGCACGTTGTTTCCAGGAATAATTAAGCCGAGGGAAAAAATGATTATGTAACAAATTCTCAGGTATCTTCAACCTGTTTTCTTTGGGTTGCTTTTAATTAATGTTGTTGTGTATTCCATCTTTAGCTCCAGACTCTGATCCAGGAAGCTGACCCCGGAGCCGACTACCGCATCGACCAAGCGCTCAATGAGTCCTGCGAGTCCGTCATCCAGACTGCCTGCATACACATTCGCAATGGAGACCCCATGTAAGTCCTCCTGAAGCTCTCACCTGTCTGACACTTATTTTCTCTATACATGTTTCATTGGCGGGTTTTTTTCTGTCTCTCTGCGTTCAAACCGAGAGTTACAAATGTAACGGTTCTATGAATTCTGGATTACCGCCAGAGGGCGGTGCTTCAGCACTGGATAGCTCTATCTCGCACATGTGCAGGTCGAGTTATTATACCAACAAAGTCACCTGTGACCATGTGATGACGTAGGGCGCACGCCCCAGGATAAAACCCCCACGTCATCATGCAATCTGTTCCTACAGAATCTTCTCGCCCAGATTCCGAGTGACAGATAGCTCTGGCGGTCATCCAGAATTCATAGAACTGTAGTTACATTTGTAACTCTCGTTCTATTTCATTCTTCCTGACTGCCAGAGGGCGGTGCTTCAGCACTGGATGACTCATACCAACAAGGTCACGAAGAATGCTTATCGCATTAAGGCATGGAAGCTGTTGATAGGACAGCCGTCGCCACAGCCTGTTGAGCAGCCACATTGACGCGATGATAGCGAGCAAAGGTAGATGAGGATTTCCAGGTCGCTGCAGCACAGATGTCCTGCAGAGAGACCCTCTTCAGGGCTGCCCATGATGTGGACACACTACGAGTAGAGTGGCACCGAACGTTACTAGGCACAGGTAGGCCCTGATACCTAAAAGCATGTAAAATCACCTCAACAATCCACTTAGAAAGCCTCTGTTTTGACAGAGGTTGACCTTTCCCACAACCCCCATAACAGACAAACAGTTTGTCAGATTTACGAAAAGGGGCTGTAGCAGCCACATACGCCTTGATCGTCCGAACAAGGCAAAGCTGCTCTGACAGCTCTGTTGCTTGCTGCGACGAGCTTGGTGGACTGAATGCTGCCAACTCAATTGCTTGGTTTACATGTGAGGAAGGCCCCCTCTTTGGCAGGAAGGAGGGATTGGGTAGAAGAGTGACCCCCGAGCCATCTGGATACCAACGCATACACATCTGGCTCACTGAGAGGGCATGGAGTTCACCCACTCGCTTTGCTGATGTGATTGCCAGCAGAAATGCAGTATTTGCAGACAGCCACTTGAGTTCTGCTTCTCCTATGGGTTCGAACGGGGGCCGACACACTGACCTCAAAACCAATGTCAAGTCCCATGCTGGCACTACAGCGACTCCCAATGGCCAGATCCAAAGCTGAAGGCGATCCGGATTCGGATGTCATATGCGTCCCTCCAGCTGAGAGAGAAGGTCCGGTCTCCTTGGGAGGCGCCATGGCTCCCCCTGGAGTAGTTTCAGCAGCACCGGAACCCACGGCCGCCCTGGCCAGTTGGGGGCCATCAGTAACTGTCTGTGGCCGTTTTGTTGCACTCTTTCCAGTGTTGCACGAATGAGCGGAATTGGAGGAAAGGCATATAGAAGGCGGGCTGACCAAGCATGAGCCAAGGCATCCTGTCCCAGAGGGCTGGTCCCCTCCATCAGTGAGTACCAGAGGGGACAATGTGTGGACCTTTCTGAGGCAAAAACGTTCACCTCTGCTCTGCCATATCGGCTCCAAATCATTTCCACCACCTCTGGGTGGAGCCTCCAGTCGCCCTGTGGTGGCCCTTGGCGGGAGAGAACATCCGCTACGCTGTTTTGAATTCCTGGGAGGTGTATGGCCCTGAGGCTTAGGAAGTGGGGAAAAGCCCACATGAGGAGCTGCTCTGATAACCGCAGACCCCGCTTGGACCTGGTGCCACCCTGGTGATGTGGTATACTGCTGAGGTGCTGTCTGTGCGGATGAGAACATGCTGCCCTTTCAAAACTGGTAGAAAATGCTGCAGTGCGAGAAAAATTGCTCTGAGCTCGAGCACATTTATATGTTCCCACCTGTGTTGTGCGCTCCATCGGCCATTGATGGTCCTGTGCTGTCAGACTGCACCCCAACCTAACAGAGAGGCATCCGTCTCCACAACTTCTCGGCGGGCAGGGATCACTCCTAGGGGAACCCCCCTGACCAGATACCCCTTCCTCCTCCGGGCTCGACAGCAAGGGCTGGGTACCCTGACGTTCCTGCCTCTGTCCCTCTTGGGATCCAAGTGGAGTGTGTTGACCCAGATTTGAAGGGGCCGTAAGGAAAGGAGACCTAGCAGGATCACCATGGATGCGGCTGTCAGCATACCCAGCAGTCTGAGAAAGAGGCCGTATCTCAACCCTCTGCCTTTCTGGAAGCTACCTATGAGTTGCAAAATGTTCTCCACCCTCTTCCGAGAAAGGAAGGCTCTCATTACCCTCGAGTCGAGAGTCGTGCCCAGGTAATCTACCTTTTGACTGGGTGTGAGACTGCTCTTGGAGTAGTTGACTGTGAGGCCCAGCTGGTTCACATGCCCAAGGAGCACAGCAGTGTCTCTGACTGCCTGCTTCGCCGTTGGGGAGACAATTAGCCAGTCGTCTAGATATGGCAAGACCGTCAAACCCCTGGCTTGTATGAGGGCAAGTGCCGCTGCCACACACCTCGTAAATATGCGAGGGGCTAGTGAGAGACCGAAGGGCATCACCTTGAATTGGTAAGCTCGGCCCTGAAATGCGAATCGCAGGAACTGCCTGCAGTGTAGAGCAATAGGCACATGAAAGTAGGCGTCTTTGAGATCTATTGACACAAACCATGCCCCCTGTGCCACTGACTGGTGAACGTCTGTCATCCGCAACATGCGGAACGGCAGGACCTTTAAAAACCTGTTCAGCCCCCGCAAATCCAGGATCGGGCGGAACCCGCCGTCCTTCTTTGGGATTAAAAAATACACTGAATAAAACCAATTGAGCCGTGTATGCCATTCGACAGGCTCGATGGCGTCCTTGTCTAAAGACTTTGTGGGATCTCTGACCACAGACATTTTGACCCCACAGAAGGTCGGTGGCCGGCGTCGGAACTGCAGTGTGTATCCCTTGGACAACATGGATACCACCCAAGGGTCTGTGGCCTCCTTCTCCCAGTAAATGATGTGCTGCTGAGTGAAGCGGAATTACCAATCCGGCCCATGCATGCTGCTATATTATAAGCCTTAACCAGGAGATCATCGGTCAGTCGGCACTGAGGACGGGGACAGCGGGCATCAGGTCTGAGAGCCTCATCGGGTGAGACTATCAAGGAGGCAATGGTAGGATCAACTGGAGTCATACGATCCAACAAATAGCTGCCTGCCTCCTGCATGGCCACCAAATTCCTGCCATCACTGGTGTGATGAGACAATAGTTTTGGATCTGCCCAGCAGCACTGGAGCTCTTCAATATAGGGTTTTGAAGGAGGGACTGAAAAGGCTGCAGGCTGTGGCATCTGCCTAAAAAAAGCACTTGACGGAGCTGCTGTGACGGGAGTGTCATCCAGCCCAAGGTGTGGCAAGGCCATCCGAATTGCTGGTTTCAGTGTGGCATGGCCAGCGTCTGATCCATCAGACCCTTGAGACAAGGCGTCTAAGGCTCGAAAGACTGAGTCTTAATCCTCGTCCTGTCCTTCCCCCTCATCATCATCAAACAAACTGCAGGAAGCTGCAGTTGACAGCACATCAATGTCCCGATAAGGCGAGCCCCTAGTGGCGGAGTCACCACTGGGAGCTGGTTCCCTATCGTCAGGCTTCAGGTTGAGAAGAAGCTCCTTAATCTGGGCAAACTCAGATGAAAGAGTGTCCACTTTGTGAGCCAAAGTGTCCACCTTCTTAACTTTCCCCGGAGGGCCCATGTGAGGCAGTACTGCGTCTGTGTCCACGTCCCTTAGGTGCCCTCGGGTCTGCGCCCCCGCTAGCGGGTAGCAGAGCAGCATCCCTGTCCACCGCTGCCAGTCTAGCTCTTCTGACCGACAGTGGCATAAACCTACAGTTCACGCATGGGTTGTCCAATATACCTGTCCTCAGGTGCTCAACCCAGAGACAGGCCAGACACTGATCGTGGCCGTCCTCCGTTTGGAGGGGAGCCATACATGAGTTACAGACAGGCGAGCTCAACATGTCATTAAGTGGCACAGTTTCCAGAAAAGGCGAATGAAAGAATAATGCAGTCAATACTATGCTGCACAATTATCAAGGCAGTCACAGCGGAAACTCTGTGCTGCACACCAAAACAACAATAAGGTTCAAACGCGTCCGTACCGGAGCGTGTCTCGGAAAAGAAAAATATATTTCAACGAGTCAGTGCACTCAGCACTGCCCGACAACTTAAAGTACGTCCAGACTAATGTCGTGTTTACTGCCGCTACAACCCACGGAAAACAGAGAGTGAAGCAATGTAGCATGTGACATAACAGGCAGCGAAAACACCGCTGTTCAAAACAAATACGAGCAGCTGGCTCTTAGCATCAGCTAGCAACTAAAGCAACTTAGCTTAACGTTACTTGCCTGTATGCAGTAATTCAGTACGAATGGTAACGGCGAGATCACCGCTGTTGGTCAGGAAGAATGAAATAGAACTTTAGTTCAGAGGTCAGATGACAAGGAGTCGCTCCCAGTTACAATTCTTATAAAATTCATAGAAATATGACATTATCTCGGTATTGGCTTTTAAGAACCTTAGGAGTTTCTTTAGCAGAGAAGAAGTAAAGGAAGGAAGAGGAGAGGAAGGAGAAATATTCTCCAAATGTTAAATGGCACAGAGTTAATGAATCACTACAGTTTAACAAAATGTTCGTGGTTGATCTCATAAAAGATATTTCAATATTCAATGCTTATATTTGTGTTGCTGATCCTGCAGGATTCTGTCCTGTCTGATGGAGCATCTGTACACTGAGAAGATGGTGGAGGACTGTGAACACAGACTGCTGGAGCTGCAGTACTTCATTGCCAGAGACTGGAAGTAAGTCCTGTTGACCCTTCACAAGCTGAACACCTACAGCTTTACATTTCATTTGGCTGAGATCATAATTGGATGACCCCATTACAGATTTTATTTTAACGTCTCATATACATATTATGTAAACAGGAATAAAGTTGCACATAAATGTTTCTTTTTATTTGAGCAGATGATTCAAGATCCAGTTGTTAGTCAGTACATTTTCTTCCTGTGTTGTTGCGCAGGTTGGATCCCATCCTGTATAAGAAATGTCAGGGTGATGCCGCCCGGCTCTGCCACACTCACGGCTGGAACGAGACCAGTGAAATGATGCCGCCTGGCGCCATTTTCTCCTGCCTGTACCGCCACGCCTACCGCTCTGTGGAGCAGGGACGAAGGGTAAGTCTCTGTCCATGATGACGCCAAGAACACGAGAAGATGTGTTTTGTTTTTTACATAATTAGTTTTAACCAGGAGTTAGAACCAGGAGGTGTCTGAGGAAAACATTTTTTTTAATCTCTACAGACGAAGTTTTGACATATTTTGTGCCACTCAACAAACACATGACTGGGTCATTTAAAATAATCTTCAGACCTCGTTTTATTCAGCAGTTTTGATTCTAAGCTATTTTCGGCCAAATATAGATGATACTGTGAACAGCACGATGACATTCACCTCCATCTCACTGGGCTGAAGTCTAAAGTGCAGAAATCACAATAATTTGGATCATTTAAAAGTAGCGACCGGTATGTGGAAAAATGTGTTTGTGGAATGTGGCGTACCGACCCAGTGCGGGTCTAAACATTATGGGTTGTTAATGCTTTTACATTTGGTGGAAGCCACATTAGAGCTTAATGCCCAAACTGACATTACAGGCACAGCTGTATTCAGTAGATTGTCAGTAAGTATGAGACAAAATATACAGGAAGTCTGAACTGACCAGAGAATGTCCTCGTAGCTCCCCAGTGGGGCGTCTGAAGCAGAAAACCCCGGTTTGACTGTGAGTACGTGCTGCTGCTGAACTGATGATGATAATGATAATCACGGACGTGGCTGTCATGATGCCTGCTGGTTTGTAGGGGAAGTGATTGTGTTCTGTAATTCTTATCTTGTATCGGTGCATGTTGGGGCTGATTTTGAAGAGTAATTGCTGAAGTGAGCTGCTGAACTGTGATGTGCAGAATCGGTGCAGATCTCCAATTATGGAAAAGCTGCTTACTCTGATAATTCACTTGTAGCAAATTAAATTTGTGATAAAGTGAATGTTCTTCATGTGTTAACTGTCCTTAAAGTGATACTCCACCCAAACACATTCTTGTCTTCTCAAACACTCTCCTGTAGCAGATTTTTAGTATGCAGGTTTTTGCTTCTACACTTGATGGTGTCAAACTGCTTATGTAGCTCATGTAGCATTTTGACCCATTCACGGGAGAATAAACAAAATATTCTATTCTCAGTAATAGAAGCAACAGTGGTCCATAGTAGTCCTATTTGTTCTGAGTTAAGACAGTTCGATAGTTGTTCCCAACAATGCCAGAAATTGGAGACGTATACAGTGACTGAATGACGTGACTCTGTGGTGGCTGTCATGTCCGTGGAAAAGCAAACCAGCTCTTAAAAAGTTCACAGGTTGAATCCACTTGGAAGCAGCCCTGATCCGGCACTTTGGTCAAAGTCACCTTCAAATGTTTTTGAAGGACCAAACTGTAAACAATCTAGGATGGAGTATTGCTTTTAGAAAGCTCTGAACAATAAAAATGAGGTGTTTCTCTTGTGTAACCCGATGTGGTCGTGCTCCTGCAGCTCTCCAGAGACTGTAAGGTGGAGGTGCAGAGGATTCTCCACCAGAGGGCGCTGGATGTAAAGCTGGACCCGGAGCTGCAGAGACGATGTATGACCGACCTGGGGAAGTGGTGCAGCGAGAAGACGGAGGCTGGGCAGGAGCTGGAGTGTCTGCAGGATCACCTGGAGGATCTGGTGTCTGACTGCAGAGAGGTGGTGGGAAACCTGACGGAGCTGGAGTCAGAGGTAACCACAACACCTCCTGCTGCTGCTGCTACCCATGATGCAACACTGTTACTGGCTCAGCAGCCAAGGAAACATTAAGAGACTCCTGCTGTTCCCTCTCTACTGCTTTCTCGAGTTTGTTCTGCTCATGCAGACGACCAGCGAATACATGAGAGTTTAGACCAGCTGAGGAAAAATATTTAAAAATTGTGAAGATGATTTATATTTAACATTTTCTGATCTTTGGCACTGGGCATCGAGTCAAACAGCATCTGTTCAGAAGGAAGCTTCTCTACAGAGAGTTTGGACAATTCTATTGTTTTAATCAAATTTAAATCAAAAGTGGAAAATAACCAGAGTCCTCCTCTAATTCAGTGGGACGTAACTTCAGTCAAAACAGATAATCAACACTTTGTGATGTCTTGTTTTTGTCGCAGGAGCTGTGAACAGTTTGCATTTTATTTTTTATTTTTGTAAAAGAAATCTCTCTCAGATCTGTGGCACTGTGAGCTGATTCATCTGGTCTGAACAGAGTCTGTTCGTTCTGTCCTCAGGATATTCAGATCGAGGCGCTGCTGATGAGAGCCTGTGAACCCGTCATCCAGACCCACTGCCATGTAAGTCTGAGAAATGTATTGTCTCATTGTTTGTTTTCGTTCTTTTGGAACAAGTTAGTGAAAGTTTGACCTAACTGCATCAAAAGAAGAGACGAGTTGCTCTGATTCAAGAAGAAAAAAAAAAACTGGCTTCCAAAGCAAAAATATTTCAGACAAAGAAGAAAACAGATGATGTCACATGAACTGATGAAATGTTGATACTCTGTGTTCAGAGTTAAGACTGAAACGAGCCAACAGGCAGTTTGTGTTCTGAAGAGCCGGTGCTCTTTGTAGTGACCTGAGTGTTGTCTTTAGTAGAACTATCATACACATAGACTTTCGATACTGTTTGTGTTCTTTATTCACCTGTGCAGCTCAGTCCACACATTAACCAGTCGGGCGGAACCAACCCTCGGACACAATACTTACAAAGGTTCCGGGGCGCAGCCCCTCTAACACAGCTGTGATAACACATTCACTCTACAACACTCTTCTTCCTGTCTCCAACCATTTTGGACGCTTATATTCTCTTATTTTTCTGATTTTACTGGGTCTTAATATCTTCTGTTTGCAGCTTACATACTGCACGTTAACATACATGTTGAATAGTGAGAAACAGAGATTTATTCGTTTGATTGATCCCATTCTTGCTGCTCCTTTGAATTCGTGTTGTATTCTGGACAAGTTCCATAAACTGTTTCTCTGTTGATTGATTTTCCCAGAAATTGTGCCAGATCAAGATGTATTTCATAATTCGATAACATATTCTTCTAATATTGAATGACAACTGTCTGTTTCTGTCTGTTAGGAGGTAGCTGATAATCAGATTGACACCGGTGAGCTGATGGACTGTTTGGTTCAGAACAAACACCAGAAGGAGATGAATGAGAAGTGTTCGGTGGGAGTGACACACTTCCAGCTGGTGAGCAGACTGATGGAAATGTGTTCTCATGACGTTTCAGTTCAGCAGGAACAGAAAAAATTAGCTTGTTGTTCATCTTCAGTGACAAACCTCACCGAGCTGTACTCTTTATTTCAGGAATACAACATTATTATTAGACAAATGGGAAAATATTCTTATATCAGTCGTATTCTACGTAGTTTCTGTTGACATATTAAAAACAAACACATAAGATCGTCTCTCTCCACAGTTTGACTGTCTGTCTGTCTGTCCACAGATCCAGATCAAAGATTTCCGTTTCTCCTACAAGTTCAAGACGGCCTGCAAGGAGGACGTCCTGAAACTGTGTCCCAATATCAAGAAGAAGTAAGAAACAGAAACAAACAGACATTGTTTCAGGGACTATACAGTAATTTGTCTTTCATAAGACATTCAGCAGATAAAACAGATCCTCAAAAAAACACAAATTACTTTTATAAATCGTAAAACAAATCCAACAAGGAATTTGGAGGAACGGGTTGTTTCAGGTGTCTTTTTAAATGCTTGTCGGTTTAAAACTCTGGAGTTCTTCAGTGTCTGCTGTTTTGACTGTTTCCATCCAGCATGAAACAAAAGTACTTCCACACCTGATCAACATCTTCAGCGAGGTGTAAAAATAAAGTGGACATATTATAAGATAGACGTCAGACGGGCTGCGTTAACCTGTTCTCTACCTGTCGTTCAGGGTGGATGTCGTGATCTGTCTCAGCACCACGGTGAGGAACGACACCCTGCAGGACGCCAAGGAGCAGCGAGTGTCCGTCAAGTGTCGTAAACAGCTGCGGGTGGAGGAGGTGGAGATGGTACGTTCACTGACACACAGTCACAGACAGTCAGCGGTCCAGTCTAACGTCTGCTGAGTTCAGTGTCACTTACAAAGGTAGTGAGCTGCTGTCCAGAGACAGGAAATCCAACCACAGTAGAACATGTTACTGTAGGAAAATCTTCTTTTTGTTTTTTTTACTAATTCAAGAAATGCAATATCCTGCCACAAGTAAGTGGACACCTTTTTAAGGAACATTTTCTTGGACAACAGACTCACCAGTCAAGTGTAACTCACACCTCAGCAAGCAGATCATTTTAAAAGCGTCTGAGCTCTTGTTGTGATGCTGTTATCTCCCTGGTGATGTTTCCTGAAGCCACCCTGAGTTTCTGTCTTCTCTCCTGCACAGATGAAAAGTTCCTGTGTTTTCTTTTAATCCATGAAATCTTCTATGTAATCTCTGCAGTCCGAGGACATCCGCCTGGAGCCTGAGCTGTACGACTCCTGTAAGCAAGACATCAACAGACTGTGTCAGAACGTGGCCTTCGGCAACGCACAGGTCAGCTGCTGCACACGACAGCTCCTGGAAGTTTGTCATTGTACCTCAACACTGGTGTGAAAAGACTGCAGTTTGTCTAAAAGTCTCTGATTTTATAAACTAATGTGAACACATAACATAATGTTTGCTGTAGTGTAAAATAGTGTTGTGTTTTTATCGCTGAGAAACATTTCCATGTCAGTTCAAGAAACAGACGTTTCTGCGGTATAATATCTGTCAGTGTCGTTAAACATCCAGCAGGTGGCAGGAGAGACGATGTCTACTCTGATGTCAGAACTCCAGAATACACAGATTCAGACAGACACCAAGCTAATCCTTCACACTGTTCATCACTTATTTAATCCACAACACGACCTCTGTGTTTGTTTACTCTCCCTTTTTTAAAGTAAAAGTTCACCCCGAAATAAAGATTTGGTGCAATAAGCAAAATCCTGTTGGTGCACCCAGCAAAAAACATTTGTTCAGTGAAAATAATAAGCAAAAATCTGTATTCAGGTACAGTTACAGAATTATTTCTCATTTACTAGTAAAACTACATCTGCTGTGGTTACCATGGTGATAAAGATGAAATGACCTGATGACGTTCTGAGGGATGAAAAGTGAGTTCAGGTGATGAACAGATACTTTGGTTCCGTCACAGTTGAGACTGTAAACGCAAGAACTTTGTGTTAACTTTGAAGCTGAAGAACGTAATAACATGAGTGAGTCACATTTGTTTTTACTGACGATCAAATGTGTTTCTCTTCATCTCTCCAGGTCATCGAGTGTCTGAAGGAGAACAAGCGTCAGCTGACTCAGCGCTGCCACCAGCGGATCTTCAAGCTGCAGGAGGTGGAGATGGTTGATCCTGAACTGGACTACCAGCTGATGAGAGTCTGCAAGCACATGATCAGGGTAGGCCAGAACCAGAAATCAGCTACAGAGTCACATCAACATCATATCTCTTTAACAAATGAGATTTAAATGTTCAGAGTCTGCTTGAATTCTCACAGCACTGATAAGAAACTGATCTGTAAGTCTGAAGCCAGATGTCTGTGGATATAAATGATGCAGCCTGTTGTGTTCGCTCCTGTGTGTAACAGCAGGTGTGTGTGTGTGTGTGTGTGTGTGTGTGTGTGTGTGTGTGTGTGTGTGTGTGCGTGCGTGTGTGTGTTTGTTTCAGCGGTTCTGCACAGACTCTGAAGGAAAGAACGTTCTACAGTGTCTGAAACAGAACAAGAACAGCGAGCTGATGGATCCTAAATGCAAACAGATGATCACCAAGAGACAGATCACCCAGAGCACAGGTACACACACACACACACACACACACACACACACACACACACACACACACACACACACACACACACACACACACACAGTTCTAGGTCTCTGGTAAAATCTAATATTATTACATCATGGCTGAAAGTACAACAGCTGAAAGTGTGTGTGTGTGTCTACAGACTACAGGCTGAACCCGGTGCTGAGGAAGGCGTGTAAAGCCGACATCCCAAAGTTCTGTCAGCCCATCCTGAACAAGGCGACGGCCGACAGCGAGCTGGAGGGTCAAGTCATCTCCTGCCTCAAACTCAGATACGCAGACCAGGTCAGACAATGATTCCACCTCACTTCCACGTCTGCTCCTTGTTGTTTCCATACGTTCTTTCTTGGGGTGGAAGACGATCTTTGTGTATTTATGTTGCGGGAGAATCTGCAGATATTTGGTGTTGCATTGTTTTAAACAGAATATAAAATCAATTTGATAAAAACATGAACTATTCAGAGTGTCTTATATCGAGAAGACGGTTGAGTCTGGAAAGTTCTTGAATTCATTATTTAGTCCATGAAAGTATTGAACATTTTTGTGTCTGTTGTCTCAGCGTTTGTCTCCGGACTGCGAGGATCAAATCCGGGTCATCCTGCAGGAGTCGGCGCTGGACTACAGACTGGACCCTCAGCTGCAGATCCACTGCACACAGGAGGTTCGCACAGTTTTGCTTCTTACACAAAGTCTCAAAGTCACATTTCAGCATTCAGCGTCACACTGTCAACTTTCAGTATTAGTTTGTGATTTCAGGAGCAAATATACAAAGTTTCTTTAGATATTTATACTGAGCTGCAGCCACTTTTCCTTCAGTCCGTGTCAGTTTCATACTGTGTTTTTAAATGTCTTGACAGTCATTTTAAAATTTGACGTAATGTCTAAAAGCTCATTTCCTGTTGGCACACAACATCAAATTGAATGAATTTCTTGTAAACGACTTGAATGTGGCTCCATCAACATCAGATCATGGTGGATCCTTAGTATTATAAGTGTTCTGTATGTACTTATCGTGGAGCCGGTACAAGACGAGAGAAACTGGACTCACCTGGAATCTGTCATTTGTTGTAATACGGCTGTGTGGCCAGCAGGGGGTGATGATAACACAAGAAGCTGAAGTCAGCTGATCCAGAAATATTCTCCGTGTAAACACGTGTGATGTTTGTGTTCGTTCAGATTTCCAGACTGTGTCCGGAGGAAGCAGCAGCTCAGGAGCAGACGGGGCAGGTGGAGGAGTGTCTGAAGGTGAACCTGCTGAAGATCAAACAGGAAGGATGCAAGAAGGTAAACTAACCCATGCTGCCTTCACTGACCAGCGAGGGCAGAGTAAATCGCAGTGTCCCAACGTTCAGTCCACACAGGCACTAATTTATTTTCATTTTAAGACGAGCTTCCTTTTACAACAATGATGACCATATTGATACTAATAATTTTGATGAGCAGTCTACCTGCCTATATCAATTTTAACTTGACGTATTAAACTATAAAACCTCCTCCGTCTCCTCGTTTTGTTGTCTCATGTCCACCCTCCTCCACCTTCCCTTTTCTCCCCCCTCCCCTCCGCCTGCTCCTGCAGGAGGTGTTGAACATGCTGAAGGCGAGTAAGGCGGACATCTTTGTCGACCCTGTCCTCCACACAGCCTGCGCGCTGGACATCAAACACCAGTGTGCAGCCATCCCACCTGGCAAAGGCCGCCGTGAGTCCAAACACACACACACACACACACACACACACACACACACACACACACAAACACATTCTATAGTTTTTGTTTTAAGAGTTTTGTTCTTTTGAAAGTTGATGAGACCTAAAATACAGCTTCTTTTAACCCTTGAAAAATAAACTGCAGTAATGATGATCATATAAAATAATAATCTTTCTTTGACAGATACATTTGTAGATCCTCCATAGAAAACATTTGGCAGCAAAACATGACAGTTATTAGTTTAAATAAGACAGATGTGTTTATTGAGGGCAGCGTCGGTGTTAAACAGACTAAATGTCTCACAGCCTCGTTTGTCTTCCTGTTGCTTCCTCAGAGATGTCGTGCCTGATGGAGGCGCTGCAGGACAAACGTGTTCGTCTGCAGCCGGAGTGCAAGAAGAGACTTCAGGATCGCATTGACATGTTGAGCTACGCTGCCAAGGTACATGAGCCACAAGTCCTTCACCCTGTCAGTAGAAACCCTCTGAACACTGTGAAAACACAGCTGGAGGTGTTGTGAAGGAGCAGGAGACACACTGAGCGCTTCACACCACAGAACCAACTCAAACATTCACCTCAAGCTTTAGAGGCAGTCCACACGAAAACGCTCTTTTGCGAAAACGCACATGTATTGCATCGTTTTGGTCGACCGTCCACACTGATCCTGAAAACGCATCCATCCGTCCATCCATCTTCTTCTGCGTTATCCAGAGCCGGGTCGTGGGGGCAGCTGCCTGAGCAGGGACACCCAGACTTCCCTCTCCCCGGACACTGCCTCCAGCTCCTCCGGGAGGATCCCGAGGCGTTCCCAGGCCAGCCAAGTGACATAGTGACTCCAGCGTGTCCTGGGTCTTCCTCTGGGTCTCCTCCCGGCAGGACATGCCAGGAACACCTCCCGAGGGAGGCGTCCTGGGGGCATCTGAAACAGATGCCCGAGCCACCTCAGCTGGCTCCTCTCGATGTGGAGGAGCAGCGGCTCTACTCCGAACTGTGATAGAGCTCCTCACCCTATCTCTAAGGGAGCGCCCCGCCACCCTGCGGAGGAAACTCATTTCGGCTGCTTGTATCAGGTATCTTATTCTTTCAGTCACGACCCAAAGTTCATGACCATAGGTGAGGGTAGGAACGTAGATTGACCGGTAAATCGAGAGCTTCGCCTTTCGGCTCAGCTCTCTCTTCACCACGACAGACCGATACAACGACCACATTACTGCGGCCGCTGCACCGATCCGCCTGTCAATCTCACGTTCCATCCTTCCTTCACTCATGAACAAGACCCCAAGATACTTAAACTCCTCCACTTGAGGAAGGAACTCTCCCCCACCTGGAGGGAGCAAGCCACCTTTTTCCGGTCGAGAACCATGGCCTCGGACTTGGAGGTGCTGATTCTCATCCCAACTGCTTCACACTCGGCTGCAAACCGCCCCAGGACATGCTGGAGGTCCTGGCTCGAAGGAGCCAACAAGACCACATCATCTGTGAAAAGCAGAGATGAGATCCAGTGGCTCCCGAACCAGACCCCCTCCAGCCCGAGGCTGCGCCTAGAAATTCTGTCCATAAAAATAATGAACAGAACCGGTGACAGAGGGCAGCCCTGCCGGAGTCCAACATGCACTGGGAACAGGTCTGACTTACTGCCGGCGATGCGAACCAAGCTCCTGCTCCGGTCGTACAGGGATTATACAGCCCTTAGCAGAGGGCCTCCGACCCCGTTCTCCCAGAGCACCCCCCACTGAATGCCACAAGGGACACGGTCGAATGCCTTCTCCAAGTCCACAAAACACATGTGGACTGGTTGGGCAAACTCCCATGAACCCTCGAGCACCCTGCGGAGGGTATAGAGCTGGTCCAGTGTTCCACAGCCCGGACGAAAACCGCATGAGGAGATCCTCGAAGTATTCCTTCCACAGCCCAACAATGTCCCCAGTCGAGGTCAACAGCTCCCCTCCTCCACTGTAAACAGTGTTGGTGGGGGACTGCTTCCCCCTCCTGAGGCGCCGGATGGTTTGCCAGAATTTCTTCGAGGCTGACCGGTAGTCCCCCATTGCCTCCCCGAACTTCCCAGACCCAAGTTTTTGCTTCTTCAACCATCCATGCTGCCGCACGCTTGGCCTGCCGGTACTGGTCAGCTGCCTCAGGAGTCCCCCGGGCCAACCAGGCTCGATAGGACTCCTTCTTCAGCTTGACAGCATCCCTTACTTCCGGAGTCCACCACCGGGTTCGGGGATTGCCGCCATGACAGGCACCGGAGACCTTACGGCCACAGCTCCGGACAGCCGCGTCAACTATGGAAGTGGAGAACATGGTCCATTCGGTCCCCAGCCTCCCTCGGAATCTGGTCAAAGCTCTCCCGGAGTTGAAGACCTCCCTGACAAAGGGTTCCGCCAGACGTTCACAGCAGATCCTCACAATGCGTTTGGGTCTGCCAGGTCTGTCCAGCTTCCTCCCCTGCCAGCGGATCCAACTCACCACCAGGTGGTGATCAGTTGACAGCTCGGCCCTCTCTTCACCCGAGTGTCCCAGACATACGGCCGGAGGTCAGATGACACGACTACAAAGTCGATCATTGACCTCCGGCTTAGGGTGTCCTGGTGCCAAGTGCACATATGGACACCCGTATGCTTGAACATGGTTTTTGTTATGGACAAACTGTGACTAGCACAGAAGTCCAGTAACAAAACAACACTCGGGTTCAGATCGGGGAGGCCGTTCCTCCCAATCACCCCCTCCAGGTAACACTGTTGTTGCCCATGTGAGCGTTGAAGTCCCCCAGTAGAACGATGGAGTCCCCGGTTGGAGCACTCTCCAGTGCCCCTCCCAGGGCCTCCAAGAAGGCTGGGGACTCTGCACTGCTGTTCGGCCCATAAGCCGAGACAACAGTGAGAGACCTATCCCCGACCCGAAGGCGCAGGGAAGCGACCCTCTCGCTCACCGGGGTAAACTCCAACACATGGCGGCTGAGCTGGGGAGCTATAAGCAAGCCCACACCAGCCCACCGTGGGCAACTCCAGAATAGAAGAGAGTCCAGCCTCTCTCAAGGAGTTGGGTTCCAGAGCCCAGACTGTTTGTGGAGGTGAGCCCGACTATCTCTAGCCGGTACCGCTCAGCCTCCCGCACTAGCTCAGGCTCTTTCCCCCCCAGCGAGGTGACATTCCATGTCACCATGGCGAGAGTCACCGTCCGAGGATTGGGTCGCTGGGGCCCCCGAAAACGCACTTTTTGGAAACGGGTCTCAGGGTGGAAAAATCTGAAAACGCAGCCCTCCCGTTTTCGTACGGATGGCGAATCTGCATACTTTCCAAAACGATGACGCCACCGCACCCCGTGATGTCTCAAAACAACAACAACAACAACAACAACAACAACAACAACAACAACGGCGGACTACATTCTCGTGTTTGTGCCGCATAAGATATTGAGCCTTTCTTGCAGCTTCCAGACGTGTTTCCTAAAAATGTTGCTTGACTTAAACAACATCACTGTACTGTGAACAACTGATTTATACATTTGTTTTTCAGTTGTTTGAGGGTTAGGGTTAGGGAGCTTGAACTGTGACAAAACTTTAACCTCAAAATCTGCTTTTTTCTTCTTCATGCTGTTATAAAAATCTTTGCATCCTTTTTATTTATTGATCAAAAATTGTCTCCTAAAATCTAGTTTAAAACTTGTTTTACTTTGAAGTTGGAGACATGAGTTGAATTAAATTTTATTTTGGTATTTATTTGAAAGAGTGAAGCTTTGCTAAATATTTTAAACTTTTACAGTTTAAAAGAGATCCTTTTATTTTGAAGTTGACGCACCTGTTATATATGTTCTGAAAGACTTATTTGTTTTAGCGTTTGATGACGGAAGTCTTGACAAAGACCAGAAGAACAAAATGTTTGTAATGATTATGACACACGGATTGTTCCGTAAAGTTCAGCCTTATTAAAACATTATTTAGTAAGCTGCAGAAAATCTAATTTAAAGGTTACTTTTAATTTGAAATGTATGGAATGATCACCAAACATCTTGTCGTTAGTTGAGTTTTATTTTGAAAGTGATTCATTGAGCTTGATTGTAGAGTCCATCAATAGAGATCTGTTTAAAACGGTCCTTTATTTTGAAATTGGTCAATTGAACTTAAATTTTAATGGCTTTTATTTTGCATTTTTTAACGAGCTGCTTTAAACAGTTAAGCTGTGGAATATCTGCTTTTAAGGGGCTTTTATTTTGGAATTCATTAAGTATGCTGGATAAAGTATAATAAAGTGACTCACTGGGTCCTGTCCTCACTTCCTGTCAGGTGGCTCCTGCTGAAGGTTTCTCAGACCTGGCCATGCCAGTGATGACATCACCATCCAAGAACTACATCCTGCCTGTGATTGGTGCAGGCGTGGCGCTGCTCTTCCTGATCGGCCTGCTCTGTGGAGGGTTCACCAAACGCGTCACTCAGGACCTGAAGGACAGGTAGACCCCGCCCACTCTGTCTGACACTCTGACATGTATTTTCTCCATGTATTTTACATGTGTATTTTTCTGTCTCTCTGCACTCAAACCTTTAATTCAGAGGTCAGACAGAAAGGAGTTTCTCCTGGTTACAATTCTCATAAAATTCTTAGAATCATGGCATTTTCTCAGCATTGGGAATTGGCTTTTCAGATTGTTAGGAGTTTCTTTAGCAGAGGAGAAAATGGTAGAAAGACAAAGAGGAACAGGGAAATATTTTCCAAACATTAAATGGCGCGGAGTTAATTATTTACCACAGTTTAGATTAAACAGGGATAACGTTTGTGGTTGATCTCATAAGAGATATTTCAATATTCAATGCTTATATTTGTGTTGCTGATCCTGCAGGATTCTGTCCTGTCTGATGGAGCATCTGCAGCTTTATATTTCATTTGGCTGAAATCATAATTGGATGCCCACATTACAGATTTTAGTTTAATGTCTTATATACATGTTATGTAAACAGGAATAGGTGCACATAAATGTTTCTTTTTTTTTTAAAGCAGACGATTTGATATCCAGTTGTTAATCAGTCCATTTTCTCCCCGTGTTGTTGCTCAGGTTGGATCCCATCCTGTATAAGAAATGTCAGGGCGATGCCGCCCAGCTCTGCCACACTCACGGCTGGAACAAGACCAGCGAAATGATGCCGCCCGGCGCCATTTACCCCTTCCTGTACCGCCACGCCTACCGCTCCGTGGAGCAGGGACGAAGGGTAAGTCTCTGTCCATTTTGTTTTTTACATAAGTAGTTTTAACCAGGAGTTAGAACCAGGAGGTGTCTGAGGAAAACATTTTCTTTAATCTCAACTGACAAAGTTTTGACATATTTGCTGCCACTCAACAAACACATGACTGGGTCATTTAAAATAATCTTCAGACCTCGTTTTATTCAACAGTTTTGATTCTGAGCTATTTTCGGCCAAATATAGATGATACTGTAAACAGCACGAGGACATTCACCTCCATGTCACTGGGCTGAAGTCTAAAGTGCAGAAATCACAATAATTTGGATCATTTAAAAGTAGCGACCGGTATGTGGAAATATGTGTTCGTGGAATGTGGCGTACCGACCCAGTGTGGGTCTAAACATTATGGGTTGTTAATGCTTTTACATTTAGTGGAAGCCACATTAGAGCTTAATGCCCAAACTGACATTACAGGCACAGCTGTATTCAGTAGATTGTCAGTAAGTATGAGACAAAATATACAGGAAGTCTGAACTGACCAGAGAATGTCCTCGTAGCTCCCCAGTGGGGCGTCTGAAGCAGAAAACCCCGGTTTGACTGTGAGTACGTGCTGCTGCTGAACTGCTTGCAGCTTTAATTTTCTCTTGTTTTTCTGGGTCTTTATATCTACCTTCTGTTTGCAGCTTACACACTGAACATTTAAATACTTGTTGGATATTGAGTTTATCCCATTGTGGCTGCTCCTTTCGATTTTCGATTTTCGGATGAACAAAACGCAGACATCCGTGTCAAGCTTTGTGTCCATAAACTGTTTCTCTGTTGATTGATTTTCCCAGAAATTGTGCCAGATCAAGATGTATTTCATAATTAGATAACATATTCCTCTAATATTGAATTACAACTGTCTGTTTCTGTCTGTTAGGAGGTAGCTGATAATCAGATCGACACCGGTGAGCTGATGGACTGTTTGGTTCAGAACAAACACCAGAAGGAGATGAATGAGAAGTGTTCGGTGGGAGGGACACACATGACTGACTGATGGAAATATGTTCTAATGACATTTCAGTTCAGCAGGAATAGAAAAAATTAGCTTGTTGTTAATCTTCAGTGAAGAATCTCACTGAGCTGTATTCTTTAAATCATTCTATCGCATGTCACAGTAGAGCAAAATGATAAAATAGAGATAAGAAATGAGAGGACCCTAGAAAAATGTATAAAAACAAAACAAAATGTCAAAATATGTCCATTAAACTGTGATATGACAACTAGAGCCCGACCGATATTATCGGCCGATATTAGGAATTTTCCAAACTATCGGTATCAGCATTTATACAGTAATGCCCGATAAATTAATATTTGAAAAATAAGATAAAAACGGACGAAACACCCTCCAACCATGTTATAAGTGTTGGCGTCAACCAGAGGGCTCTCTGCAACAGGCTCTACAATATCCAGATCCGCACATATACATTTAAAATCTGTGATTTACATGTTACAGATTTTGATGAATCGTTTTTAATATCCAGGGATTTTAACTACTGATAATGACAATCATTGGGACAAGAAAATTAACAAAGTCTGCTAATCATAATAAAACACTGCAACTGCCAGGCTGGCTTTTACATAGAGCAGGTCTCAGCCATACTCTTTAATTTAATTTAAAAAAGAAAACTCCTATACTTACATACGGAAACAGATTAAAGAACATATATACTAGGGATGGTAAGATTCACCGATTCGTATCGGTACATCCATATTAACATTTAGGAGGTGGTTGCATCGATGACAGAAGTGTGCATCCGTTAAAAAATCTGGATGAACTCGAGATGTATCGTTTATAAAATCTCTGCATCGATAAAATCCGACTCGTATCTATACTTAAAATAAACTAATTTAAAAGTTAGACCAAGTGCCTGTTTCCATTCTCATCACCACGGCCGCCATCAGCCAATTCAACCAAAGTCTCGTCTCACGCAAGTTGGAGGCTGGTGAGCAGAACACCGAACAGCAGGCTGGAAATCAGAGCCAGTCAGAGAGAAAGTAAGCGTGGACGAAGAAGAGATAGACTCATCGGTCACTTACAAGTCTGGTGTTTGGGGACACTTTGGCTTTTATAAAAGAGATGGTCAGCTTAGGAATTGCCATCTGTAAAATGTGCCGTGCTGCGATTAAACACAACCAATCTAAGGTCTCACCTGAAGCGGCGACATGGCGTTAATGTGACAGAGAGGTCTCTCCGGCGGCTCCAGTGGTTAGCACCAGCGGGGTGCTGCTGCTAACACAGTGTTAGTGTTTGTATCGCTGCGTGGTTACACATGAGTGTCCTCGTGCCAAAAACGTGACTTCTCACATACATGACGTCACTCCCCGAGACGCAAGAAGAAAGCAAAAATATATATTTTTACGAAGGAAAGTGACAAAAATGATAGTAACACACAGTGATTTGAATAAGTAACTTTAATCTGATTACTGGTTTGGAAATGTTAACACTTTAGATTACTCGTAGTGGTCAGATTAGAGTCACACGTTACCGGCATCACTGATTGTGTAGCTTACGTGCAAATGGAGCTTAAAGATAGAAAGAAAATATAAAACAGGAGAATTAACTTTGAGCTAGTTTGGAGGAAAGTCAGAGATATGGACCTATTACAAACAAGTCGTGGGCAGAGACAACGTGTGTTTGACACACACGTTGTCACTGCCCACGACTTGTTTGAAATGGGTCCATGTGTGTACAACTTTTGCATTCATTCAGCAGCTTATGACTGCCAAAAGGCACCACTGCTTAGTTTCCCATTGTCCCTGTTGAAAGTGTGAAGCACACTGCAGAAATAAAGAATGAACATGAACTATCTGCACCTCTTTGTATTCCATTGTACTATATTCTTCTGCATCTCATTGTATCGCACTGTATCGCATTGTGTTAAACCAAATTGCAGTGTGTCGCACTGTATCGCATTGTGTTAAACCAAATTGCAGTGTGTCGCACTGTATCGCAGTAGGTGGGAGGATCGTATCGTTTCTTATCGGTGGTTGTTTCATACGAATCTTTAATATATCATATTGAGATGCGTATCGTGTCGCCTCAGTGTTGAAGATGCACATCCCTAATATGTACATACTTACATTTATACAGCTGTGTGTGCAAGGAAACAGATTAAAGAACATATACTCATACTTACTTATTACTCACTTAGTTCGTACTTATTTCATTTCAATTTATGTTAAACTGCACTGTGCGTATTGTTGTATATTGTGTATACCTACGTTTTACTGCAATTTTTATTACGTGTTTGATTAAGTTACTGTTTGATTTGTTAAGTTAGCCTTTTTTATATTATTTTTATCTTGCTTTCTTTTATTTTATGTTAGCTTATTTTTACTCTAACCCTGTATTACGTTCCCACCTTTGTAATGAAACTGTTGCACCGCAATTTCCCTCAGGATAAATAAAGCTTCTTGAATCTTGAATCTGAATCTATATCTATGCAGCTGTACAGCTGTATGTGCAAGGAAATAAAGAACATATGTGCCTACAATCTTAATGATTGCGATTGTTATTATTACTATTATTGGTATGTGTATATATGTGTATATATGTATGTATGTGTGTGTGTGTGTGTTTATGTTTTGTATTTCTCCCCCTTGTTTCTTCTGCAATTATTGCTGCTGTTAGTTATTTTTTTCTTCCGTATTATTTATTTTTGTTTGTTTATATGTTTCTTTGTTATTAGTTCCTCCGTCTCGTCTTGTGCCGTGTTTACATTCGTTACGTGTACTGCATCTAAAAAAAAAGAGGAACAAATATAGAAAGACAAGTGGTGTTGGCACTAGTAGACAAGGAGCAAGGATTCACTTCATCATGCCACACTCTTATATAGATGCGCTGTCATTAATACAGTGCTCACTATGATTTAACTGGTATCCAAATAAATTTGTCAAACAATCAGAGAAAGACATTCGGGACATCTTGTGTTTTCAGTGAGGTGTGTATTTCAGTTATCTTTATATGTCCTTTGAGTGGGACATACTGCTGCATGTGGTGCAGATCAGTGAGCGGAGGGGCAAGAAAACATCTGTCAACATTATAAATATTTGATCTGTAATACCCTTTTGGGGATGCTGTGTGGAAACTCCAGCGGTTTTAAGAGAGTGCTCTAGTGACAAATAATTTCCTCTAGAAAAAAAAAATGATAGTACAGCTGCTGTGCAGAAACCAATTCACTTTAAATCTTATCTGCTTGACTGAGGAGTCAAACAATTAAAGAATTTTCCCTGCTCTCACATTTTTCAAGGCCCACTGAAACTTGTTTTTAACTATGCAAATGACTGACTTCAAATGCACATCATTCTGTAACGGGCACAAGGGGCGCCGAATGGCCCTTTACAATCACCAGTTCTAATCCAAATTGAGTGTGTGTTAGCTAAAACCCTTGGAACTCTTTTGCACAGCTTTTTTCTTGTGCTGCCACTCTGTAACTGAAGAGTGTTCAGTTTGGCAATGTGGTGCAGCCTCAGTTTGTGGAACACAGACACAACCAGTGACATCAGCACAAAATGGTAATTGTCAATGCCAAACTGTGCTTCTTGAATATGCCCCCCAAGAAAAAAACACATCCAACGAACCAATCTCAGCCCGGACAAACTGGTGGATCAAAGCCGCTTTGACAGCTCGCCCTGAAGTTGATTGTTGAATGAAACGCTCGGCTGATCTGACCACCTCCACTGCGCCCTCAGAAGGAATCATCAGCCCTCCTCTGTTTCTCAGTGTGAGCAAGTGGTAGCTCTGATCAAATGATGTGAGTTCAGCATCGATCACCAAACTATCACGGCACACAACACAAGACAGCTTCTGGAGAACTCGGAGCACGACAAACCCCGAGATGTACACAAGGCCACCATAGCGGGTTGGTGAATAGCTATGGTCACACACAATGGCAGGAAATGGCGGAAAATGGCCTGGAACTGTAGGGCTGTTGTTCCAGCCCCCTAAAACACATACACACACACACACACACACACACGTCATGTCTTTTACATGTGAAGTGTAAAAATCAAATCATGTTTTAGGTCATAGTTTAGCAGAAATAGAGAAAATTGCAAAGGGTTCACAAACTTTCAAGCAACACTGTATATGCCCTTTTCAGACTGACAGACGTTTGGAAAAGAATAAGAAAGTAATGGGAGGAAAACAAGCTGAATGGAAAACAATGGTGTGGCTTTCAGAGCGGTATAATGAGTGACAGGATTTGTCTGCATATATTACGTCTGTCCCCACAAAGTGGACACAGATGTCAATCAAATGTCATGATGACAACATAGCTACCATGGTAACATGCATACATACAGACAAACCACATGGTAATAAATATATAAATATGAAATCCCAACCTGATGCCCTGATTGAATTGAAGAGCAGCTCCAAGTGATCCTGGCTAAAGCGGGAGGTGCAGATGTGCAGCTGATGCTGAAGCTGCTCTGGGATCATCAACATCAGGGTGTTGATGTTGATGACGAACCCCATGACAGACAGGACCCTTCGCAAGGAAATGTTTTGTCAATATTATCATGGCAAACCAAGATACCTCAAGAGAGCAGCAACGTGATTTTGTTCATTTGTAGATGTTACAGCAACAAGAAACAGTATTATAACAGAAAGGGGAAAACTTGAACATCAACACTGCCGTACAAACCATTATAACACCTCTAAGGAATGAGAAACACTGAAGATAGAAGTCCAACAGAAACAAAACAGGAGACTGCAGAAACACTGGAACCAGAGAACAAAGCATCATATGAACTTATGATGCAGCATAAGGAACAAGAGAACATAATAGGACTGTGCAATATATCCATAATATATCAGTATCTTATAAAAGCACCAATGGTCATCCCTACAATAGTCTCTCTATATGAAGAGGTATTTGATCAAAATTACATTTGGTTTAATCCATATTGCCCAGCCTAGAACAGAACATCATATGAACTTGATGTCATATACTTATGAACTCTTCATGCAAACAAAAGCTTCATTATTTCCTAAAACCTCTTGGATCGGTGAAGGCAGGTGCCATCTGTCATCACCAAACTCATCAAGGAGTCGCTGCCTCTTAACAAGAACTCTACACTCTCTGCCCAATCCAAAGAACCCAGGGGAGCTTTGAACCCTTTGGCATGTCGAAGAGTCTGTCAATTATCTAAAAGCAAATGTCTGCATTGACAGAAAGCATCAGAATCATCACCATAAACAATAATATGTTCCCATGGGTCATTAGCCTAATTTCTAAAACATAATCTTGTAGCCCTGACTTGCGTGTATGTTAGTATTAGTAGTTAGTTAGTATTACCTCAGTGAATTCAGCAGTTGCATCACAGTGTTGAAACTGTGAATAGCCAAGGTCCCTCAGTGTCTGCAGAGCGACTCAGTGTCTGTGCAGCCAGACACACCTTCATTTTCTGTGAGTCAAAATTCACACGTTTGTTTGACACCTTGTTGGCAGCATGCAATCCACCTTTTATTCAGATGAACAATGTCTCCCCAGTTGATCTGGCCCGCGGTGCTGGTTATTATGAAAACATAAAGAACTACCAGTGACTTCAGTGTGAAAACTGCAACAAATGGATTAATTTCCATTGCGCTGGAGTAATAGGAGAGTGGACTGAAAGAGACTTTGATTGCGGCTGCAATGAAACACCCCAAGAAAAGTGCCCCTGCCTTTGAACAATTTCTGTATGACAGAAGCATTCCATGCTATTGCAATCCTTTTAAAACTTGGTGAATACATTGTGATGTAGGACAGTGACTTAAAAGGACACCCCCTACATATTTGTGTATTTATTATTTACAACTAATTATTGTGGCTTGAAGGAAAAGATCGAGGCATTGTAATTCCAGAGTTTCACCACAAGAGGGAGATTGTGGGTCGCTCTTGATCAAAACAGGTCAATCCATACATTGTGTTGTTCTGATGAAGCTCAGAGAGGAGCGCATGATTTACAGTGCCGCTATATGTTTATGTTTGCAGGTAAGCAAGCCACAAAACTCACATCTGTAACTATGAATCAGTGTCTCTTAGGGTCTGAGTAAGAAAGTAAAACAACATACAACTCCAAGCGCACTGTGGGTCATTCAACTGTGCTACAGTGAGACTGGCACAACTGCACCAAAATAGCCAAATACATTAATATTTTAAACCTAATATTCCTACATGCTAATATATAGCATGGACAAAACATTAAAATAAATTGTGTAATCAGTGTTTAGCTGACAGGTGGTTTAAATGTTTTGTCTGATTCTCAACAGTAAGTCAAGCTTGGACTCAGCAGAGGTGGACAGCATATTGACCGACCAAGAAATACGGGTATGAAAAAATATGTGAAGCCAAGCTGTATAAAGAATGTATAAGTAAAAGAGCCATTATTAATAACTTTAAGTCAATCCTAAGCATGTTATATCCTAAAAGAGTTGGCAAAGGATTTGAAAACTAACTCTTTAAGCCATATGTTGGTTTTCACAATTCTCACAAGTAGTTAGTTGATACAAAATCATTATTTTTGACAAATCACAAAATTATGGTTTTCAGTTGTAGTGTAAGATATAATTGAACTTACTAAGCTGTAAAGAGCAGCTGTTGTTCATATTTGCATCACTACCCTTCAGTGGGGAATATGAAGAGTTGTACATGTTCACCTGTGATCGTAAAGAAAAACTTTATAGTATCATAATTATTGTTATTCTCAGGACGTGAATCAAAATGTAAGAGATGGAAAGCTTCTGTCCAACAGACTGTTTCTTCATGAAAACAAGCGGTTTGATCCAGGGCTCCAGATGATGTATTGTGTATGTATAAGAAGTAATGCTGCCAGAGGATGGATTCTTAGTATTTAACAAAAAGTTACGAGAAATACACAAACATTGTGACAGACTAAACCTTGATCATACCATCCATAACAAGATCTTGTTGTATAGTTTGAAATTCACTGTTGATTTGTTCTCAGTAACATAAATGATGATAAAAAATAAAATGATTATTAAATAAGAATGTATCCATATCCTTGCTCTTGGTGACAGTGTACACAATTAACATACAGTATAAAACAAGGAATAATTGGCCATACTTTAGCTAATAATTCATTGTATATTTATTTGTCCAAGCAATCTGTATGCAGCTTGTATATGTTAAGAAATGAAACGCAGTCATTCAATGTGCATTTTGTTTGTGTTTAAGGTAACAATTCAGTGGCTGAGGCAGAAGCTCTCCTACTCAAACAGGATGATGCCCAAAGGTAAGACTGGACATGTAAATCATTTTCATTGTGACACACAGTACATGTCATTCCTTCTGTTTAGGGAGGGTAGGTATGATATTGGGGTGTGCTCTGTGGTAAGGAACAGCTGGAGAGCTGCTAGGTGGCAGCAGTAAAAATTTTGCTCTGTCATTTTCCCGTTTCTTGTCTTACTGTGCTTCTGTTTCAATGCAGTACAAATGTAATGGCAAGAAAGAACTCTTCGTATTAGCTATAACTACCACATGCTTTTTCAATCTTAACTCTTCATACCTGTTGAAGGATGGGCCTACTTGTAAAGCTATATACACATTTTTTTTTGCTTGTTTGCTTCTGTGTGAATTTAACAACCCTCCTTCCATCTCCTGGTCATATTCAGTCAGAGAGACACAGGCTGTGTAATTTATAAGTAGTGAATTTTATTTCACAAGTAGTCCCAGAACGAGTAACACACATTTAAACGAAGGATAAATGACAAAAATACAAAATAATTGGCAGTCCTGAAATGTGCACGTTTTATTGTTATTTTAATAAAAGCTGTGTACATTTTGAGACAGATCATTTTTGGGTTTTGATGATGGCAAAAAGAATGAATTTTTGTCTGAATGAACAGGGAGTATTTTTGAAGCACGGTATAATGAAGTGTTTGTACTCGTATTAATGCTATCTACTCAACAGGTGCATGCCTTTGAATAGAAGTCTATGTACTACAGGTGCTATGGAGTTGGTGTGTGGTGAGTGAAGATGTAATAAAACTGATAATAAAAAAAATTCAGATATAGCACAAACACAACTGCTGACAGTACGAGCTGGGGTTATGTGGGTCAAATTCACATTGTCACAATGCAACTAATAGAAAAATGTAGTAGATCAATAGTAGATGAATGATAAAAAAAAAACTGAAAAGGCTCCCTCTATTAATGAATGAATGCTTAGTTTCCATGAAGAATCCATCACTGTCTATAAAGTGTTAATTTTTTACAGGAAGCCAAATCTTTGCACTTTTTCTATAACGACAGGCAGGCAGCAGCCCCACAGGCCAACTTGACATTGAAAAAGTAGTTATTTTGCTAATTTCATCTACAGAGTCTGAGCATATTGTTACCCAGGTAAACAGAGGGTTAAAACTCAAGGCCCCTCCTGTAATATAACACCACAGGAACATGTTACATCCAACTTGTCTGGCTTGAAATTGAGGTACCACTCATGCTGCAGTGAACAGAGACGTTTCATCATCAACACATTTACCAAAATGATTTGGTTTACTCTATAACACTGACAACCTATTACTGTTTGGATTTTGCATATTGATTTTCTGTCTCATTTTTGATTAATACAATAAAGTTAGGTTATTTAGTTCATGTTTAATTAGCTGTAATTAGCAGTGTTAACAAAGTTGACACACGACTTGCACACTTGTTGTTGGCGTCAGTGGTGACGGCAGGTCTTCAGGGGAAACGTCACTGAGCCGGAGGTACTGCAGTGAAGAGCAGCGCATAAGACCTCAAAAAGGATGAAGAAAATGTCAGCTCAACGCATCAACTTTTCCTATTTAATTTTTAATTCCAGAGCGACTTTGAGATGTTTTGTGGGGAGTTTGTCGACAAGGGCTACAGGGTGGATGCATCTTTTGAGAAGGGTGATTGGATTTGTTTGGAATGTTTTCATATGTGTAAATAAAGTTTCTGGTGTTTGGTTAAATTGTTTCATTTCATGTTCTTATGTAAATAAAAAACTTTTCTTCTACCTCTAATTTATCAATATCACTGAGCTGATGACCATCACGTATAAATAACATCCAACAAGTCTCAACAGCTGCTTTTCATTGACAACATTTGTAAACAAATATCAGTGAACAGAACCTAACTGTACTTAACATAAAATCTTATTTACAATAGATTTTTTTGGGGGGGGGAGGACAAAAGAAGAGTTCTGACAGGTTGTGGCACCTGTTATATTAAGATATTTTTATAATTGTATTTCATATTAGATATTGTAATATAGCTTGTGTTAATAGTACCCTTTATGCTATTGTTACATTCTGTCAGTCCAGCTGTTGCAAAGACACCCTGTCACCTTGTGGCAGGCTTTGGCACTGCGTAGCAACTGATATGTTAAGATATTTTCATAATTGTATTTCATAGTAGTAATATTTCCAACAGTGTCCATTGTCACTCTGTCGCTGCTTAAGATAAGATAGGATAAGAATAATATAAACACAGGGAAATGTACAATATTAAGTCTTATATTAAATATAAGAATAAGAATAGTACAATATGTACACTATTTTACATTCACAATTACGCTATGGAACAGATACTTATCTATATTTACATAATGTTAATGTTAAATGTACAAAACAACTGTCTCTCCCCAGTTGCGCTAATGCGTATGGATACGGAGGTTCTACGGTTGAGAAAATGTAGTGTCAAAAGAAAGGCCGGTCTGATGGCGATGTAAAGCAGTGTGAATTTTCTCTATACAACGTTCACTTGCAATAATATAGATTTTTTTTAGGTGAGCCTTGTTTTAGGTGGTTTATTTCGCTTTTTCTCTGGACCCCGTTCACTGCAGTACAAAGCTGAGCGTCTGGCTGTAGCGGCTCTCTGCTCTTCCAAACTGAGGCTGCGCTGATCGGTGATTACGGGAGGAAACAGACCGGCTATAGATATGTACTTTATATGACCCCACTTCAAAAAACACAAACTAACCTTTAACATATCGTCAAGCAGTAATGTCAGCTTCTACACTATTTTGTCTCAGATTCTGATGCTGAAATCTTGAAAATGATTTTTTTTTTTTCAAAAATCTCACTGGTAGTCAATATTTAAAGGGCTATTTTTCAAAATTTTCTTATTTCAAATGGGTAAAAACAAAAAAAGAAATAAATAATTATCTATATCGACTGATATGAAACACTTATATCGTGATACATTTTTCAGCCATATCGCCCAGCCCCACGCTCTGGTCTCTCCCGGCTCGCGGTGATGTTGGATGATCCTCCGGACACAAGTCTGTGAATACGGCCGGTGCTATTCCCTCCGTGCGGACTGACAGGTGCTCCATTTACTCTTTGTTTTGTTTGTTCCACTTTGTTCAGTGCTAATATGATGAAAGGAGCCTTCGATGAGGCAGCTGACTCCTTGTTTCAGGATTTTAAAAACAAACTACAAATATTATCATCAATCAAAGCTCTTCAGCTATCAAGAAGTACAGTTACACAGCACTGTAAAGTAATGACCAAGGACTTGACACAGCAGCTTTGGAGAGATTTTATTATTTTATATATCTATATATATATGTATATATATATATATATATATATTGCTGTTTCTCTGTTCCTGTATCTGAAGAAGGTCTCTGCCCCTCCTGACAATACTGACGTGTCCGTATGTGACTTCAAATATTTTCTTAAGATCCAGTTCTTCTGTCCGTCAAACAAACAAAAGCTCCTGTAATTTGTTTGTCTGCAAACACTCCACCAGTTCATGCTGGCTGATGGACCGACAGTCTCACACAATGAGAAGATAAATAAGAAAAAGAAAGAAAAATGTCTCTGTTCACACAATCAGTCAAAAGAAAATGAATCAACAACTTGCAGAGTCTGTTCATTAATTCATTTTTCTTTGACTTCAGTAAGAGAATGTTTTTGTTTCGTTCCAGTTACATTTACTGAACTTATGAACTTAAAGGTGCACAAAAGAGTCGTTGTTTTTTTCAATGAAACTTTATGTTTTGATTTGTGAGCTGTTTTTAAAGTTTGGAATCAACATATTAAATTATTAATCAACCATTAAAATAATAAGGAAAACCGGGAGATGACGTGTCCATGTCGGTTGTTTGATTGGTTGACTCAGAGCAGGAGTTAATTATTCATGAGCTGTCCACTGCCATCCTGGAGAGGGAAAAAAAAAATCGGGAGCAACTTTACTCCTAGGTCCCATATTTCCGACAGCTCCTGAATGCAGCAGCAGGCTGACTGGCTCTGTGAAGATGGCGGACTGTATACGTGTTCCTCTGCTCCTGCTTCTGATGTGCATCTTGTCGTCTGTGCATCCAATTCAAGGAGAAAACAGCATTGTCGCCAAGCTTGTTGCTAAAGATAATAACCCACAGAATCCAGCCGGAGGTCCGGGGCCGGCCGCGGTGAACCCGGGAGCCGCTGAGAGGAACCTGGGCGCTGGGGCCTCGCTTACTCGGAAGCGCTCTACCGGCTGGAAGTTGGCTGAGGAGGCGGTGTGCAGGGAGGACCTGACCCGGCTTTGCCCCAAACATTCGTGGAACAACAACCTGGCGGTGCTCGAGTGTCTCCAGGACAAGAAAGAGGTAAAACAGCGGGACAGGGTGCCGTGGTCGCAGGGAAAAAGCAGGGTGTGCCTGCTGAACGCACAGCTAATGTTAGCTGCCAGGATTAGCCTCTGCTAGTAATGAGAGAACGTCACGCTAAATGCCGGTCAAAAATCCAGCAATTTATTACTGATGAGAACATACTCAGCATGACACTCGCTGTGGAACAAGTTTAAATACAAAGTGACAATCGACAGGATCCACTCCTCAGTTCGGCATGATAAAATGCCACGAAGGGATCTTACATCTTAAGCACCATCAAGTTTTTTAACCGTGTCGCCTCGTATTTCTTGTCTTTAACGTCTCTCCCAAACACACCAAATTGGAGCAGCGTAGCGCAGATAAACAGAAGAACAATTGGATCATACGGAAATAAATGCTGCTTTGGTGGACATTTTACGAGCCGAATCAACCAAAAGACACAGTTATTACAGATGAATCCTTTAGATTTTGTCGTGCTTGTTGGCAGCGATTTAACGGCTCAACATAACGTTAAACTGGAAGATACATTAGCGCAGATCGGAGGCACAAGACGTCGTGCAGACTGGAAGTTAGCTAACCGCTAAACGTTAAATTGGCCGTAATATTTGCCAGCCTGCAGGTGTAACCGTCCAGAGCCACAGGCCACTGCGAGCTGTTTGAGGTATGTCAGCCCCTGGTAACTTTTTTAAACCAGGTTAGCTCTCATAACGGCTGCTAACTATTTGCTAACGGCGGTTGTCACTCTGCTAGCAGTTGTAGCCTGAGCGAGATGTTAGCCCAGATAACCGTTACCGAGCCTTCCGCTGCTTCATTCTTCTTCTTTGTTTTTTTTTAGGTTTGTGTGTTTTCGGTAATTACAGCGTTTCATGTAATTTCAGACCGTAACGTTAAACGGCGAATACGCTGTAATTACTTAAATGACTGACAGCTAGCTAAACTGTGACTGTGTGTGGCTTCAACCTGGTCTTTTTGAGCTCCTTCTATGTAGCTAACGTTAATGTGAGGCAGACTGGACAGTTTATATTCCATTTTGTCTGGAGGGACTCTGCTTCTCTCCCCTGGGAAAAGGTTTGTCGGTGGCCTCCCACTGCAGCCCGGGGCAGCACCATTAGCAGGCACTGTGGTTTCTGGTGTAGTGAATGTTGTCCTGACATGTTTAGGCAACACACCACCAGAAAGTGATGAGAAAGATAAAACTACTGACACTCTCCTTACCAGAGTACAGCAATAAAACGCTTTACGTTCAGACTCCTATTGCTTATATCTTAATTTCAGTGTGTAGTGCACGTTTTCTAAATTCCTTGTAAAATGTTGCCTATGGAAAACACAGTTTAAAGGTGTGATATGTGAGAATTGGGGTCAGCATATTATTGCATCACTTTAGCTTTAGCTTAGTTAGCCGTGCAGCTAGTGGTTTGGACTGGAAGCCCTCCTGTGTGATGTGTTCACTGTCATCACCTCGTGTTTGCGAGTGCGTGAGAATGTTAGGCATTCATGATCACACGATTTAAGTTTATTATAATAAAGTAATGCTTTTACCCATTCATAAAAAAGTTCTACAGTGTCCTGTCTGTGTTGCAGTGAATTGTGGATAATTAAATCAGTGAAGTCTGCAGCCTCGAGCGGACTGCCTCGAAGTCAGTCCCAAGAAGTCCAGACATTTGGATGCAGCCTTTGTGATTACATTTGCTGTGTCTCAATTCAGGGTCTGCATCCTTGTTAACCGTGTCAGCCGTTGTTAAATGGGACGGTCTCGCCTTTGGAGCATTTTCTGGTTGCGTCACCAGATGTTTTACCCTTATGTCACGATTTTGGCATTTGCAAAGTGACGATCTACATCACGCAATGTCGGCATTTTCTCTCTTTCTTTCGCATTTTTCGGGCGCACAAAGGAACTTGGGATATGTGAGGCCACGAAGGATCGTAGCTGTGCATCCTCCAAAAACAGGGAAAAGAAGCAGCATCTGGAGGAGCCTTCAGATTGGGAAAACCTTCAAATTGGGACAACCTTCGTGCGGCGTTGTGACGTAATTGGCCTTCAAATGCTCCTCTGAAGGATGCAGACCCTGAATTGAGACACAGCCACTGCTTGCACAGGAGCTTTGGACTGGGACAGGCCAACGCTAACTGGTTAGCGTGCAACACGGTACATAGGCACCATGAAATGAAATGAAAGCTGCAGTTTATTTGCATTTTGTGGATTATTTGATTTTTCAACAAGAAATCTTGCACATTGCACATTTAAAGTTGGAATCTATGTCAAATTTAGTCTGTAAGATCGATGTCACAATTAAGGGACGGGAACAAGGCGATGTCTTGTTTTGCTCGGCCAGTGACCCAAAAAAATATATATTTTATTGACCCGGTGCCTGTTAACGAACCATTTAAAGAGGCAATATGTAAGATCCTTTCTTGGAAACATTTAGAGTCGGTTTAGCGGCTGCAGTAGGTGTTACTCACATATACGCTGACAGTTGTTCACACTCTGATCAGAGATACAACTGATAACTTTCTTCTTGATGTGCTATAAGATGAGACTTCATCTACTCCGGGGGGAAGCTGTGAGAGAGAAACACAATGAGTAGTTTCCCAGCAGCTAGTGGATATCTTGTTTCAACACTGTCGTTAAAGACACATGGACAAGCTCTCATTACTTTCTCACTCAGACTCACAGTGAGTAACCGTTCCCTGTGTCGTTGGTTGGTTATTGTACTTGTGATTTTCAGGTCACCAGGTTGCGTTTGTGACCTTTAGCCCCATTCAGGTGCGTCCTGAGAGATCAGGTCAGATCTATGGCGGCTTACTGCTCACTCTCTTCTCTAAGCTCATTCGCTGCATGTCAACAGCAGAACTACAGCAGACTGAGAGACCTCTATACGCTACAACAGGAGCTTAACGCGGCTAAGACAAGGCCTCGGTTTGTGCCTATTATCTGGTTACTCTGAATCACAAGACAGCGTCCCCTCTAGTGGTTAAAGTCATGATGAAATACTCCGGCCTCCTGAAGAAAATGCAGCTGGAGAAAGGCTCAACGATAGATTTTAAAGAAAGAAGCTTTGCGTGAGGTGTGAGAGATGATGTGTGAACGGCTTTAACGACTTTGAAAAGGCTACTGAGGATTTCAAGCGTAATGTCACAGTAAAGAAACCATTTTGTTGTTGCTGCTTATCAGCATTTGCGTTACTGAAACACGTGAATTAAAGCTGCTCAGTTAATCGCTGCTAAGAAAAACAATTAGAAATACATGAACCAGACAATCAGAGATTAGCAACAATATATCGTCTTACAAATTACAAATATTTGTTTATGAAAAATTGATGCTGAATACTGGTGTAAGAAAATGTATTAAATCAAAAGAATGTGTTGGTTTAGTGTCTCATATTTGTCGTGTAATAAATTAGCAAAAATTGATCTAGGGTTAGGGTTAGGGTAGATTGATCAGCAATGAAAGAAATCATTAGTTGCGGGCCTGATAGGAAAATTCACTCTGTGATTGACATTTTTAACAATCTTTTATATTTTATAGAACAAACATTAGGGAAGCCATGAACAGATGGCTGTTCTGATTATTAATTTTATTGCCCGGCGTTGACAAAGTCATCCGATGTTTAATTTGAATGCAAATCAACCACAGTTTTTAATATGATGATAGAAAAAAAGTTGAGGAAATAACACTGAGTCGAGCTAAAAGGAGAATTAAATGCAGCGTCCTTGTTTTAAATGTCCTGACGCGTCACACATGGCGGCACGTTGACATGTCAGCACCATCGGCACCAGTTTCAGGTTGCCGACCGACTTCCTAGGATTTTAATTCCACCTTAGTGTTGTAATCATTTACTCAGACCAAAGATCTTCCTCATTCTTGTTTTCATGACTGAATCACCAGCTTGAGTTCTCGCTGGATAAATCATTCTTTTATTTATGAGTTACAGATACCTTGATGGCTTTAAAAGACTGTAACCAACCTGGATTTCTCAGCATATTTACCACCTCTCTGGTGTCCCTTTTCTTCTGTTATGTAAAATATCATGACCTCTATTATTTATCATATATTTGATACCTTTTGAGTTGAGTCATAGTATCATCTTGTTTTAAATATGTTACACAGGTATAACTGAATCAGATTTGTTTGTAGAAGAACTTGTCTGCAAGCTCAGAATTAAAAAAGTTTTGCACTGGCAAAAAAACACATTTTCTTTAGCATGAAGAGGGCACTCCAAATGTTTATAAAAAGTGAAGAAACTGAAGTATGTGAGGTGTATTTAAGTTAAATCCAAGTAATCATTTAGTCAACAGTTACACACTTCCACTTTTCAAAGTGATTTTTAAAACTCAAACACACATTGTGATACAGTAGGTCAGATATAGGTTGTCCAGCCGTATCTTGATTTATGTTCCACACAGATGCAAAACAAAAACCAATCTCTCATCATGAGCTACATTATGAATGCAGCTAAAGACCCGGTGAATTCTGGTTTCTGGGTGTGACGTCTCGTCTCTGGACCCGACCGCCAGCGCTGCTGTTGAGCGGCTACCAGGAGCCCGTCCACCTTCTGTGTGCCCAGCTGGCTCTCTGCTGCTGTTCTTCGGGTCGAGGGTGAGATTAAGAGCTGCTTTTAGACTCGTAGCATTCTTGTGTGTCTCTGGCCTGCCCGCTGTCAGTCCTGCTGGTGGCTGTGGTTTTGTGTACGTGGTGCAGAGACTCAGAGTCCAGAGGGAGGAGGCTCTGGAGATTGAAGGTTTTGCTGTGGCCTGTCAGCTTGGTGAAACCTCCATCTGACTGTTTCTGTCTCAGCCTCCCAGTTGTACCCAGTTTGTACCCAGTTTGTGCCCACTTTGATGATTAGCTCATTACTAATGTTACAGGACTTTCTCTTTTCACTCAAGAAAACTTGTTGGTGTATGTTCAGCTGCTGTTGAGCATCACGAGGAATGGAACCTCCAACTCCGAGTCTTGGCCAAAAGGAGCGCTGTAGGGATGACGTAATTTTGAAGACCAACCCAGACGTTGGCATCGCTCTGGTTCCCTCAACAAAAAGCCTATGGGATTTTTTGAAATTGGATTTTGGATTATTGCAGAAAAAAGCTCTGTGGCAAACACACAATTAAGATACTTGCACATTTTGTTCAGCAAGATGATCTTCACAGATCAACACCACTTTTGTGGTTTTCAAAGCATGAAATAAGGAACAGGATGTACAAAAAGATAAGGACTCATTACTACAACACTCTCAAACATGATTCTTGATGAGGTTTGATCATGATTGTTTGAGACGCAGCAGAAGTGTTTTTACTTCCAATGCTTTTGTCTGACAGAGATGAAAAATCTTTTCTGTAGTCTTAAGCTGAAGTATAGTTGTTTACTGTTGGGTTTTTTTCAGTTGACCACATGTCAGAGGTAAATGACTGTACTTAAGACGCAATGCACAATCGCCATTGCAGTTCATCCTGAGTTGGATGGGGTTGAGCTCAGGGCTCTGTGCAGGCCCGTCCAATTCTTTTCACAAAAACCTGGGAAGACTCTGTTGGCATTTTTCCACCGGTTGAGTCAAACCGTGTCACGCTGATTTGATTACCCAGTTTAGCCGTGCTGAGCTGTACCTGGGATGGACCTCCTCCGCAGCGGAGCCACATTATTCCTGCTCTGGCTCCGAGCTGCAATGACGTCACATGACTCCAGCCAACCTGTCATTACCCCCATCTCCCCCAGAAAGTATTCTGTGTTCAGCTCTCGGTAGCATCGTAGCCTCTCTGAACCTCTGAGGTTCAAAGATTTGTACTTTTAGACCTCTGCTGTATTTTGCTGTTTCACCATGTTTTCTTTCAGCTGCTGCAGGAGGCGTGTTAAGTTACTGCTGGTGGACATGAATCATTTCCTGATTTTGCTGCTTCATATTAAAAGTTGTTAAATTGCTATACAAAGGAGGACTTTTATTATGAAGATTTGATAGGAAATAAAACGTGTTTATCACCAAATTGGCAGAGCTTTGTCAGCAGCTGTTCCTCTGTAGTGCTGCTATCCTGAAGTGTTGATCCGGCTGCAGCTCAGCTACTCTTGTGTAAACCGGAACAATGCGGTAACCAGTAATGAAAAACAAGATGTGTGGCTGCCTGTGGCTCTTCTTCTACTCTTAGATTTAATCTTTTAGTGTCGGGTTTTGCATATTAAGTTATGAAAGTTTGGAAAATGCTTAATGTTTTCAAGGTTAGGCCAAGCATTTTTTTTTCTCTCAACATAATCGAGTTTTTTATCTACACAATCATCTAAACAATAAATGTTTTGATATGTGAAGGATGATGCTTGATGGTGTGTGCGTTATTAGGAATTAATTAATGATGCCAGAACGGTTGAAGGTTGCCTCCCCGTCCCGCACGTCAGAGACTGCTGGCCTTCACCAACAATATGACAAAGTAAAGATAATTAAGACCATTAGTTTATATTCACAAGCCACACTTCGCTGGCAACACCTAAAGGTTTAATTAACAACCAGCCAATCCCTGTAAGGTTTATTTGTAATGGAAACGGACAACTTGGATACAAATAGCAATGAGAGGCAAACTAATCAGATCAGCTCACAGAGCAAACGGCTCCACTGTTACCAAAAAGTTAATGTTGTGCTAACAAGATTCAAAGTCAGTAACATCTCTCTTGAGATCAAACTACTCGTAGTTTCCGTGGATGCACGCTGACCGACACAGAACACCAGTCAGTAGTTAACAGGACAGATGACATGCTTTAGCGGATTTAAGCCAGTAAAAGGTGGGGGGCTTGTAATGTTGTTCATTTGCATAATTCTCCAAATTGTAGTGATACAGTTATACGTTGATTTTTTTTGTCTTTTTATTGGTAAAGGACTTACAACTATTCAAACGTCTTGACTTCTTGGAAATTCAATTTAAGGTACAATCCAAACTACCGTGCTGGCAGAACACCAGCTCAAACTAAAAGGTTTGAGTTTGTTTGGACAAACTTATAATTCACAACTGAAGACTTTCACTAAAAACAGTTTTTAAGATGATATTTCGTATTGTTTGACTTGTACAGTCAGGTTGATGCCTAGCAAAGATTTGCATATTGTCGAAGGTAATGAACTGTTTCCAAAGCAAACAAGAACCTGAAATGTAGCCGCCGCGATGTTTGATCAACTTATCAGCGTGTGTGTGTGTGTACGTGTGTGTACGTGTGTGTACACATCAGCCAAGTATCCTTATGCTGGAGTTCACAGTTTGACAGATGTCAGTGTAAGAAGCTGTTTTCAGTTCTTTTCTGTTCTCCTGTTTTATTAGTGGTGGTGAAAACATACCTGTGGCACACCTGAGCTGAACTCTACCCGGGTGTTTGGTATGAAAGAAACAGCACAAGGTTTCTGGGTGGAGAGTCAAGCAAACGGTGTGCAGTGACTCAGCTGAAGTTGAGAGTGGTTCTAGCTGATCTGAGTAATTCAAACCTGCGTAAGCAGCTGCTGCTTGCTGATGTGCTGCTTCTGGTAATCTATGACTAGTTTTTGATTGGCTGATTGAAAGCTCAGCATATGTTGTTCACCGTCACCATGAACGGCACAGGATGCAGCTGCTTTAACTTCCTACTTTGTTGCAGCTGCTGTGATCTGGTGCCGTGACATTGTTGCGACGGCCCATTATTCTGATTCATTAATATTCTGAAAAATGTCCCATCGGACTGAAAGGTCATTTGTGCGACATTGTGTTATTCCAAAAACAAACAGTCAGTCGCTCCGATGGCCTATTGTTCTGAAAGTACACACTCTAATTATCACCAACCAACGTACGTGACTTAACTGACGTAATCAGATACTTATTTTAACCAACAACCATTTCAAAAACAAGGTCGCCTGACGAGTCACCTGACTTCATCCATTCCTGCACTTCCAAATACAATTCTCTCTCTCTGAGTGTGCATTTTCTGAACAACATCCCTGTGAAGCAGAGTGCGTTTGTTTTTTCGGGATAATGGATTTCCATTTATTTCCATCTTCTCTCTGCTCCTCTTAAGCACCGGGTCTATTTTTGCCTGACCAGCTCTTTTTGTAGACCGAACATCAATTATTGGATAAGATATCTGGCACGCTAATATACATTATTCAGATAGTACAGGTACAAATTTGAGACACGACGTGATGTTTTCTTGGCTTTAGGTAAAGTGAGTCTGCTTTTTACTTTGTGTTGATGGAAATCATCTGGTCTGAGGGATTTTAGGGCAAATTATGGACTTCTGGCTTTCAATAAATTTGATTTCAGTTAGTTAATTATTGCCGTCACCTCTGAACTCGACAAACTCGGCTGCCGTGCTCTGCTTCATGACTCAGGAGGTGTTGGGAATGGCTGGTTTCCCTCTGCATTATCCCCGCTTTCTATCATTTCATGTGTCATTTTCTCTCTCCGCCTCCTTCTCTCACCCACTTCCAATTATAGCTCAACCTCATGCCGGTTTTCCCAAGACAAAACCAGGAGAACTGATTAAGTCTAATTTAGCTGCAGCTATTAAATGAGATGGAGGTTTTCACAGTTTTCTCTTTCAGTGAGCGGAGGAGGAACGTTGGTAAACAGCGAGGCTGAATTCTTCGGTCCTGACTAAAGTATGTGAAAGGGTGTGTCGGCTGTATTGGTTTTATTTCCTCCTGTTGTGTTGGATCACTGCTCTAACAGCTGCCTGCAAACTCAGAGTCAGATTGATACAACAGCCAATTGTTTTATTGGCCTCATTCACCTGAAAGGTTAATATCCTGCTGACATATGAGACACTGGCTTCGTCACTGTTAGTTTATTTTGGCTTTCAAATCAATGTGTAATTGATCAGATAATATTAGTCTTGCCGAAGTTGCAGATCCTCTGACGGAGCTGGACAGACGCCGACATGAGTCACATTGTGTTCTGCAGCAGTGTGATGTGACGTTTGGCTGTTGAGTCCTGAGGTGGACTGAGCCAGTGCAGAGGTGGGGTTTTTCCCTGCGGCCCGGTCCAGAAACACACAGTAAAATAAATGTCCTGCTCTGTTTGATGTTGCATCAGACTGGCCGGCTCCATCCATGTTAACACCCCCGTCAGCTTAACTCTGGTTCATTCTGCCTTTCATACACTTTGCTGACACTGACAGACGGATCGTGTTGACTTTAAAAACAGAAGCAGCAGAATTACAGGTTGAGCCTCCATAGACAAAACAAATCAAGGCAGTCGATATGGGAACAAACTGTGTTTTTTATGTTTGGCAGGATAAGTGTCTTATCCACACAAAATCAGCTTAGTTTTGTTTGTTTTTGTTTTCTGCAGTTTTATTTTGTAACACTAGTTACTGTTAGAGATTCTCCATATAGTGCTCCAGTATCTCTGCTTGTGCTGGACCAACACTGGTAAAGCTGCAAATCAGTGCGCAAGATTTAATCTCAATTTATTTCTGTAATTTTTTTTACTAAAACTGCACTTATATAACATATTCATTATTTTTACATTGCATACTTGCATTGCAGTTTTCAAAAGGCAATCCCCAATAAAAAGACAAGCCAAAGAAGAAATGCTGTGGGAGCAGAACACAATAAAACCTCTAAATACAAAGTTCCTGTGATTTTTATACATCCTTAGTAAATGAATGCCTTGTAATTGTGAAACTGCAAAACCAAGATTATTCCTCAGACTATAAATGACAAACAAAACTTAATGTTGTGAGTGGAAGCATTGACAGAACAGCACAGTTTAAAACCACAGCAGGACGTCTTCAAATCTTGTTTAAAATGACATTGACTTTGTGAAAGTCTGTGAAAATGATCACGTAGCTGTAGAGTCTTCCAGGTACAAGATGAAGTTAATGTATTATATTTGTCTCATATTCCAACGCAAGGTGCACTAATTTAAATCCATCAGTATATTGTTGAATGTTTCTAGAAGAAAAAGTACCAATACTTTCTAAAATTCCAAGAAACACACAACGAGGAGCCGTATCCATGTCGGTTCTACTGTGTTGTGCTGGTGGTGGGTGTGTCTGTGGTGCTGGTCAGTCTGGGTCACATTTCCAGGACCATTTATTTATTTTTCCACCCAGTTGACCGCTGCGTCGGCTCTGTGCTGTTTATAACATCTGCTGCTTCTTCACGGTCCGTACCGTCCTCTTCTTCAGTACGACCAGGCTGGGACCCCGACCTCCACCACCTCCACCACCTCCACCACTGCCACACTGCGCTCACTGTCTGTGTGAAGAGCATTGTGACACTTGACTGTAAATGGATCACACACACACAAACACACATGAATATTCAAACACACACAGACGGCCTATTCCTGGCTCGCGGTGCTGCCATGTGGTAAACAGTCAGAAGCTCTTCGGCCATCTGCGGAGCTGCGATTTCAAAGACGCGCACACACACACACACACACACACACACACACACACACACTACTCCATTGGGAGTAATTTGTGCTTTTCTCTGGTTTGGGGTGGGGGGGGGTCCGTTGGTCTGCGGGCGTTTGGCTGCCAGGAAGTCGGACAGGTCACCTCAGGTCAGCACAGTACAGCCCAGCAGGAAAATAACTCCAGGGGTCCGCCAGCCCAAAGTGTCGGTATTTCATATTTCATGACTGATGAAAGAGACTCAAAACTCTACTCTTTCTTCAGAATTGCTGTAAAAGTTTGTTTACCTTTTCACACTGGCCAAAAATCCTGCTAACATCTGCTAACATCTGGCTTTTGTTTGCAGTGTGAATATGTACAATTGGGATTTACCCCGGAATCAGTTAACCCTGCAGTGGTGTCCGGTATTCACCGCCTCTGGCTCGGCTGTGATGTGAACACAACACCCGGGTCAACACGATAATTTTAACTGTTGTTTGTGGCTTCCGTGTCTGAGAGGAGTTAGCTGCCCGATCTATACTGTGCATATGCAACTTTCAGCAGAGATGATGACACATCCTTGTGGCGCATCCTTAATGACAAGTGCAAACACCGAAAGTGCAAACTCGCCTCACCTTTTACAGAGAAGCGTATTTACGTTGTGATAGTGTTGCTTTAACTGTTGACTTTCTGTCACTTCTCGAGCCAAAAACACCTAATTTTGAATTCTGTCATACAAGATTTTTTGTTTTCACGTCACAACCAGATGCACTTACAGCATGTAGTCCAACATTAAACGGGAGAGGTTGCTTCACGATTGGTGTGTTAACAGGAGTGATGGGAGGGATCCTGCTGAGGGCTCTGGGGCCAAAACAGCTTCTCTTCTCTCTACAGGTGTTTAACTTTGTCCACAACTCTGTTATTCTCAACAACAAGCACCTGAACACACCGTTTCACTACAGATATGCCTGCAGTTGATTATTGGAGGTTACAGGTTGCAAAAAGTACTCTGGTTGTGTCCTCCACATTTCTTACACCTTGGAGAAATAGCAGTTCCATTGTGAGTCTCACATCGTTACGGAATCATTACACTCATGAAGATTTGATTTCCTGAGAAACGATCTGAAACCTGAAGTCATCTCCAGTTTACACTCTCACCTCTCCTTTCTCTTCTTCTCTTTCAGGAAACTGAGATTGCTGCTGAATGCAACCATGTAAGTGTCTTCACTCCCACTGTCACTTCCCAGCATGCATTATGGTATTTTATAATACTTTAAGCACCAGAGAGCGTTGAGTTAGACATAAACTTAAACAACCTCAACAAACCCACAAATTCAAAGTCCACTTACTAGCTTTTTCTGGAGCTCTCAGCCACATGACGTTTTATTTTCTGTATAAACTTAAATTTAGGCTTCATTGTTCTTTCTCGACCTTGGGAAAAGAATTATAATAAATAAATCTTTAATAAGGTTGACAAGTGAAAATATTTAGATTGCCAAATTATTTTTGACACAAAGAAGATTTTGTCATTTAAATGATAAGGTAAAGTAAAAATAAACTTTTCAACCAAATATAGCCCGGTTTTAACCGACCATAGATGTCTAGACTTCCTTTGGCATCTAGTCAATGTTTTCTGAGAACTGAACTCAACAATTGGACAGTCTCCCATTAACTGGCTGCAAGTTGCACTTTCAACACTTTTACCTTCTGCTGTCTGTAGGTGCCAGTGCTTTTTGCTAGTTTTTCTGTGATGTCAGAGTATTCTGTTGACAATCTGTTCAGCCTCCTGTATGCTGCAAACTTAAAGACAAACCCACAGTAGAGTGAAGATGATGTTTTGTCTTCCATGACAGGAAAGACAATCATCTAGTTGATATGAAAAGTACCATGTTATTCTTTGACTACATTGAAACAAAATTAAGAAATAAAAGTAAAACTACATTAGAAATATATAAAACACAAAACATTTGACTATATAAACCTGTGAAATTGTCTCTGCCGGTATCTGGATACTGCGTTAACTTGTGTGTCTTCTGTCTTCCAGCTGCTGTGGAACTACAAGCTGAACCTGACCACCGACCCGAAGTTTGAGTCTGTAGCCGTCGAGGTCTGCAGGACCACCATCTCTGAGGTCAGTGGCTTAAACCAAACCTCTACAGTTTAACTGCAGGATTTTTATTTTAAAGAGTTATGAAGACACATTGAACTTGCTGGGTTTTGGAGGGCAGTGCTTAAAGTTTAGTCAAAAAGAAACTTCCCAGCATCTTTGATTGTTGTCACATACAGGGCTTTTTCATTGACATTCGTGGCTTCGCCGATTAAAAAAAACAATAAATAAATGCGTGCTAATGATTTTCCATCGCCAGTTTAAGTGTGGCTAGATGTGCCAGGAGTGGTCGTCACGCCCACCGTCTCCCCTCTCAAGCATGTGTTGTGAAACACAACTCTGACAGTGCAGGAGAAGAGAGAATGATGTTTCTACATCTGCTTTATTTCACCGTTTCATCATGTTCACCTTCAGCTGAGTCATTGTAGGTTACTGCTGGTGACAACAACATTTCCGGACTCTGCTGCCTTATAATAAAAGCCCTTGAATAACTGAAGAATGACGTCAGCTGTGGCTCAGGAGGAAGAGTGGGTCGTCCAGTAATCACACAGTCACTGATTCAATGTCAAGTGTTGCAAAGCCCTTTGAGTGGACAGTAGACTGGAAAAGCACTGGAGAAATCCAAGTTCTTTCACTTTTGAGGTTAAGAATTTATAGGAAATTATACGTGTTTATCACTGTAGAGAGCGAGAGTGTTTCCAGCCACTCCGCTACTGAAGACCAGCGCATCATTAAAGACACACAATGAAGTGGGTCGACCTGTTGTAATGGAAGTGCTGGGTCTGTATGCTCAGCCAGCACATGTATATGGAAAAGCCCCAGAAGCTGCTGTAGTGGCCTGACACGAACAATCCTGCATCTTTTCACCACTACAGAAATATTTGGAGTATCATTTCGATTCCGCTGGAAATAGAACAGAAAAACATTTGGTCGTTAATCGAGACTGTGTTTCATTCAGAATGTATAGGACGCTCATTTCAGCCTGTTTTATTGATTTATTTCAACAAAATAACCTTTTTACCCGCATATTAAATGATTGCTGCTCATTTGGGTTCATTCATGGTCGACTTATTTCTGGCAATAGACACTTCACATCTGTGGGAAATGAAAATCTATATTGCCAGTATACAGCAGACTCTAATAAACAGGAAGTCATAATCTCCTAAGATCTGTTTGAAGTTTCTATATCAGCCATAAAGCTGTGGCCCTTTTTAAAAAAACAAAACAAAACCATGTGAAGCTTCTTGGACCTGCTTTCTGCTCCAGATTTCGTTTTATTGTGTCTGAATCTGCTTTATAGGAGTAATCAAGCAATTAAAACATAAAATGATAACAATGATGAAGAAGTGATGTTCCTCTAAACTTGATGAGTCCTTACAGCTGCAGTTTGCTGCAGCAGTTGATGCTGATGACATCGTTTCCTTCATAGATTGCATGATAGTAGCTGAGCCTGATTGTTTTTCAAGTGAATTGTTTTGTGCAGTGAGAGCAGCACTGACAGCTCAGTGCAACACATTCAGACAAAATGACAAATGAAGCATCGTCTTCACCGGTTGGATAAAACCATAGGCAGCATGAAGAAATGGAGAAAAAAGGCAAATACAGAAGTGGTGAATGTGTAAAAAGTCGTAACTCGAACCAACAGAGTTGATCAGCCTGGGTGAACTAATCTATGTTGTTACCAGCAGCAGCCTGCATTTAGTATTTTTGCACATAAATGATGCAAAAATTACAGATAATGTTTGTTTGACCCTTTGTCTTGCCATTTCTCCTGCACATTTCTTCTAAGGAGCAAAGTAAGGATGAACCAACCAACTAATAAAGATAAACCAGTAAAATAAAAATAAGTTGTCCCCTAAATATGGTCGGCACTGTAACTGAGAAACAGCCAGCCTGTGTTTGAGTTTAGGAGGATGAATTGTTGATCGTATGCAGGTTTAGATTCTGGTCACATTATCTGATCGTGATAAAGAAGATACTCAGATGTCGTGATGAGAGAATAACTGTTAGTTAAATGTTACAGATGTTTTTATTCACTCAAATGAAAAAAACACCTCATGATAATGGCTGTGGTCTTTGTTTAGATTAAAGAATGTGCGGCGGAGGAGCCGGGGAAGGGCTATCTGGTGTCGTGCCTGGTGGACCACCGAGGCAACATCAGCGACTACCAGTGTAACCAGTACATCACCAAGATGACCAGCATCGTCTTCAGCGACTACCGGCTGATCTGCGGCTTCATGGACAAGTGCCGCGAAGACATCAACGCTCTGCACTGTGGCAGCATCAGCACCGGAGAGAAGGTGAGACGCAAGTTGTATTTACTATCAAACATGAACAACTACAAAACAAATTGTGTCAGGATCTCTCGTAACACATGAGTCAGAGCAGCATGTCGTAATGTTGGGGGAAAGAAAGCATCACAGTTTTCACGAGATTGTGGGTACAATGTTTACTTCTTCCTGTGTCTTATTATGGAAAAGCTGTGCTGCAAAGGCAGAATGTTGCCCCGATTTGACTGTGCGGTCGAGTATTTGAGGAAGGGAATGGTGAAGCTTGTAGGTTGACTGCAGGTAAAATAATTCTTTACAACAGTACATGTACAAGTGGTTAGCAGAATAAACACACTCCCCAAGCAGCAGAAGTTTCTCAGAATTTGTGGTGGGTCTCTGAACGTTCGTCACTGCTTCCACTCAGTCTGAAACACCCAGAAACTGTGTTCAAAGTGTGACTCGGCTGGAATGAGAAAAGAGAAGTTTGACAGCAGTTTGTCAGCGCGCAGAGCGAATCGATCTCCTCTGAACGTGTCTTCCTGCTGCTGAGCCAAGCTGAACCTCATAAGCCAGTTAGACACGCAGTTATTATGGGATATCACGTTGGCACAATTATAACTTGGAACAAATTATTTATTTGTCAGCGGGAGCGGAGTCAGTTTCATTATCAGGAATTTGTCACACAGCTCATTTCAGCGTCGGGAGCTGCTCGGAGTGGAGATTAGACTGACCGTGTTTAGTCCGGCAGAGCTCAACGTCCAGAGTGTCGTCTCTTTACCACGCTGAGAAAATACAAGACACACTCTGACAGAATGATTTATGGAGTGAAATGAGACCTCACTCTGCGTGGGATTAGACATGCTATAATCTACATAGTCATTACTTTTATATTAGGAACATTTGTCATTGTGTTTCACAAGTTTAAAAAACAAACAAACAGGATGACACATTTGTAAGGTGTTTTTGATGTATTTGTCTGGGAAACCTTTAGCCTGACTACTGACTATCTACCCAGTAAGCTGCAGCAGCATGTTGATGCGTGAATGTGTTGATAGCAGAGACGTGGTCGTTTGATATTCTGGTTTAGGCGTCACGGTTTGCTGCAAGTTCAGTACAGCAGAAACAAAATGCATGATGATACATGTCTTTATTTTATTTTGAAACGACAGAAGGACAAATGTCAGAGACAGACAGAATCCTCTTGCTGGGGACCGAGGAAGCATTTTTTACTTTAGTTTACTACAGTATCGTCATGTCGACCCATCCCATTCCCCGTCACCTCTCAAAGCTGTCCGATCAAAAACTAAAAATGGGAAGGCCACCTTGGCTTTCAAACATATATATTTGCATTGCAATAACTACAGTGAAAACCAGTCAGTCCGTCTGAATTTACAGGACCATCGATCAGCTTGATTTTTGAGTCATCTTCCTAAAATATAAGTCTCAGTTGTTCTTGTTGCCGCTGTTTATAGAACGTTATCCTTCAGCGTGTTGCATGGCAGCATCGGCCATCAGTGTGTGAATGGGTGAATGTGACGTGTGTTATAAAGCACTTTGAGCTGTCAATAGACTTGAAGAGTGCTATAGAAATGCAAGTCTATTTATTTTATTTTCTAAAGTAAAGGACACAGGTGTTATTATCGAATTTGGGTGAACTGACCCCGTTGATAAAAAGGGTTTATCAAAGCGAAACAACAAAAAGCTGCACTGATGTATCCTGTTGAAACTTGCTGAAACTGTTGCAAAAAAAATGTGCACATTATACACGACTGAAAATGTTTGAATGGTGAAGACGTCACTGGTGTGCAGATGGACCAGGACGGAGAATGATGTCTCTCTGTTATTATACAGAGTATGACTCTGAAATAAATGAGAGAATTAAAGCTCAAATTTAATATTTTCAGTTGTTGTCTGAAAAGGATTCTTTGTCATGGCAGAGCTGAATGAACCTCTCCTCTCCTCTGTGTGCAGGACATCCACTCTCAGGGCGAAGTGATCGCCTGTCTGGAGAAAGGTTTGGTGCGGGAGGCCGAGGAGCAGCCGGGAGCGCACGCCATCAAGGAGGACTGTAAAAAGTCCATCATGAGAGTCGCCGAGCTCTCTTCAGACGACTTCCACCTGGACCGCTACCTCTACTTTGCCTGCCGGGAGGACAGAGAACGCTTCTGTGAAAAAGTGAGAGTTTATTGGAGTATGTTTTATGTGCAGTTATGACTTTTTTGTCTGTAGCAATGTTTTTTTGTTTTCTTAAAGGAAAAGTTCACCCAAAAAACACCCATTAGCCAGTGGAAAGTTTCATAGACAAACAACTGAAGTAGCAGGAGACTTGTTTTAAAATATAAAAAAAACAATAAAACCCAGAAAATATCTCCATACTGCACAAACGGCTTAGTCTATTTCATAAACACCTTTTTCCCTGATGTGAATTTTCTTTTCTTCTTCTTGTAATCTTCTTCAGGTGTCAGCTTTGTTACTTTGCTGAGTCTAAAACCTCCTGATAGTTTTGGACAAACCTTTCAAAGATTATTAACAGACAAATGATTAACAAAGTTAATGATGCAGGCATGTCTTGGCCTAATCAGTGACCAGATGCATTCATGACCTTTTAGAATTAGAGTTTTGCCTTCTGATGTGTCCATTAGGCCAATCATCCATCTGAAATAAAAACCGTGTCTGCCTGATATTAAATCAGAACATGTTAATGGTTTCGTGAGGCCTCATTTTCAAACATTATCATAATGTGATGTAACATGACTCAGAATTTGCTTTGGCTGATGGAATAACGGTAAAGAGAGAGAGATCTTTTTCCAAACATTCACAGTAAAAATGAATCTTTCTTCTCCTGATGGAATGATGATTTTCCTTCCTGTTCTTCAGACACAGGCTGGAGAGGGACGAGTTTACAAATGTCTGTTCAATCACAAGTTTGAGGAGGCGTTGTCTGAGCGGGTGAGTGCTGTTCACATCATCTATGATGTTTTTATCTTCTTCTTCCAGACAAAATAGATTTGCTATTTTACCAAATGGGACCGTAGAAGTCTTCAGCATTTCAGGCATGAAAATCACTCACCTTTCGGCGAAATTCGCCGTTTTGAAACCAAAATAGGCGACCTACGTGATCGTGTAGAGCCGATGAGAGCATTTTTTGGGGGGTGGCGGGGGGTATGGGCGGGACATGGAGGTATACCAGAGATTATCAGTGAGCTGCAAACATGTGCGCGCCTGAAAGGAGCCTTGAATTCGATAAAAACAACTTTTTCTAAACTCTCTACAACTCATTTTCAAGACATGTCGATGATGCTGAGGTGAGGCGACTGACTGGAGGCTGAATGTAAAGTACGTTGCATTCTCTGTCAGAAAGACAACGAATTTGTCTTCAAAATAAGAGCTTTACATTGCACCCCATTAGAGTTTAGAACTGGGTTCTTAGCAGGCGACTTTTAATTTGAAAGTAGCGACCGTTCCTAGCTTGCTGCTACTAGAGTGCCTTAAGAGAGACTCTGTAGCGTCTCCTGGATCTCAGCGGCTTTCCAGTCACTCATCACGTCCGCAGATGAAGTGATGGACTGACTGCTGTGATCAGCTTTTTGTTTTTGTTTTAAAACTCTCCGGCTGTGAGTCACACAACAGTGCACATCATCGACACCGCCGCCCATCTCACGCAATAGCGGGCACATCGACGTCTCGGATTTAGGTAGCCTCCGAGGTGTACCCTCGGAGGTGTACCCTCGGAGGTGTACCCTCGGAGGTGTACCCTCGGAGGTGTACCCTCGGAGGTGTACCCTCCGAGGTGTACCCTCCGAGGTGTACCCTCTGAGGTGTACCCTCCGAGGTGTAGCCTTCGAGGTGTACCCTCCGAGGTGTACCCTTGGAGGTGTACCCTCCGAGGTGTACCCTCCGAGGTGTACCCTCCGAGGTGTACCCTCCGAGGTGTAGCCTCCGAGGTGTACCCTCCGAGGTGTACCCTCCGAGGTGTACCCTCCGAGGTGTACCCTCCGAGATGTACCCTCCGAGGTGTACCCTCGTTGCGACCTAGCCGCAAAAAGGACAGCTGAATTGGCGGCTTGCCGCCCAGTATAAAAACGACTATTAACTATGCAAACAAGGGCAGCCATGCACTGCAGGCACACTGTCTAACAGAAGTGCACAAGAAGAATGTGCAGGTCATAGCATCAACACGTGTTGCCAACACCTTTCTTCCAAGCAGAGAGACAGCAACTTTTTCAAAACCCATGTTGGTCTTGTCAAAACAAAGTCTTTGCGGCAGATTGCACTATTAAAATTGTGCTTTCTTGCCCCCGGACCCCCCAAGAGGGTTTGTATCCTTCTCACCTTCTTCACCCTTGACCCGTTTTCATGCCTGGCATTTACTTTAGCATCTCCAAAATATTTGAAAACAAGTTCTTTTCACTCACATTATCTGTCATTCTGCTACTTTGAAGTAGAAACCAGACTAATAATTGACCACCACAAAGTTTGAACGTCTGATGTGATGGTGATGGTTGGTTTGTGTCCTCAGTGCCGTGAGGCGTTGACCACCAGGCAGAAGCTGATCGCTCAGGACTACAAGGTGAGCTACTCACTGGCCAAAGCCTGCAAGTCTGACCTGAGGAAATACCGCTGCAGCGCAGACTCCAACATGCCCCGAGCCCGAGAAGCTCGCCTGTCCTACCTGCTGCTCTGTCTGGAGTCGGCTGTGCACAGAGGTAAGCAGGGTGCCTCCCACTTGTCCTCCTTTCTGTCAATACCTCTCAATCCTGTGCCCTAATTTATGTACTTAACTCAGAGTCAGAGGCCACTATTAGCTGAATTAACTGTTAGTCACTTGCCTGCTCCCACCACTTATGAACTGATGTCTAAACTACACAGTGGACTTCCTACATGTCCGTCAGTCTGGCTCAGTCTCTGTAGAGCTGAAGGCAGTGTGAGCCTGTTTTAGATACTGTCATCGTGTGGGTGTGTGTGTGTGTGTGTGTGTGTGTGTGTGTGGGGGGGGGTGTGTGTGTGTGTGTGGGTGTGGGTGCCTCAAATATCTCTGCGAATCAGGATCAGATTGACCTGAGATTGTCAACATGGCTGCTGAGTGGTTCAAAGGTGTGCAACGTCGGATTTGTTTGGACTACAATGATGCCATTAATAAATTATTTCAGAAATGCTTTACAAATTCCGGTAGCATTACTAACCATAGCCACGTGCGCACCAGAGCCAATTACTGCAGAGCCCACTTTCACGACATACCTTAAGAAACAAGTGGATTTATACCTGCAGCGGCGCGAGCTGGACCGGGATTTTGCCGGCGGTTCAGTTCCGTTCTGTGCATCTAAACTGACTGTTGTGGATTACTGAGACTAAACGAGTCTGGACCGAGTCTGTTCGGGTCTGAGGAGATCCGTATATGCAAGGACAACAAACTGGAATAAGAAAACCGGACTTACGGTAAATAATGTCCACCACGCTTTTTTGTGAACATTGCCGTCATGTTTGCTTTGTGTCTGGTGCAGGAAGTTTTTTTGTGATTTAGGTCCATTGTGTTAATACATTATGTCAGAATGAAAAAATAACTGTACAGTCACACATCTGAGGTTGTGCTGAAAATAATGACACCAAACAAGGCAAGGTAAATAGTTTTTACAGTGAAATATAATGGTAAAATCAAAAGTAGTCTAAAACCGCCACTTATATCCCTGACGTCCCACCTTTAAACACAGCCACAGGAATACATACTTCCTACGGGCACTGCACTAGTCCTCAGAAACACACGGTGGGAAGGTTAAAATGCATTATGGGATGTATTTGTTTGTTCTCTTCGGTGCTGTAGCCTGTCTGAGCCTGTCAGCCTCATTGACTGCTGCAAAAAAAATTTTAAAGTTGCACTTTGTACAATGACAATAGTTGTGAACCTGAGTATGTGGAGAGACATCGATGTGAAGTATGGACGTTAATTAGAGAATGAAAACAGCAACGAATTAGGAGAATTAGATCCAAATTATAAAATGACTGCTGACATGAGAGTTGTTAGCCAAAGTTCAGTGGGTGGAGAGTTCGAGGAAGAGGATCATTTCTGTTTGCTGGATTCCAAGATGACGGAAAAACAGGGGAAACATATACGACTACAAATTAGTTTAATATTCATTAATGTTAATGTGGGAAAGGACAACTTTTAACACCCCATACCTCAGTGTTCCCTTGTGCTATTTCTGTTGCTGCTGCTCATGAGTTTTTAAAACTATTTTGTGCGTCGAGTGTTTCGTACAGCTAAGTGTGTGTTTTTGTGTGTGTCCCAGGTCGTGTGGTCGGTGGTGAGTGTCAGGGTGAGATGATGGACTACAGACGGATGCTGATGGAGGATTTCTCTCTGAGTCCAGAGATCGTGCTGCACTGTCGCAGCGAGATCGAGGGTCACTGCTCCGGTCTGCACCGCAAAGGACGCACGCTGCACTGCCTGATGAGGGTCGGCCGAGGAGACATGGGAGCCATCGACCCCAACTGTCAGAGGGCGGTAGGTGGAAAACAAGCTCTCAGCTGCCAGAAATGTTTATTTACTGTTGGTTACGAGGTCATTTTATGAAGTTAATATTCTCCATCTTTCCGTGCAAACGTTGAATGTTGTCAATGTCCTGGTGGTTTAAGATGCTGCACAGCATTTGGTCATTCTGTGCCGCGGTTACATTTGCTGTTTGACTTCTGCTTCATTTTAAGCCGAGACAATTGAGTGCTCGCTCTGCAATACAAGTCTCAACACATGCAGTCATGTTTATTTGGCACGTTGTTTCCAGGAATAATTAAGCCGGTGGGAAAAAATGATTATGTAACAAATTCTCAGTTATCTTCAACCTGTTTTCTTTGGGTTGCTTTAAATTAATGTTGTTGTGTATTCCATCTTCAGCTCCAGACTCTGATCCAGGAAGCTGACCCCGGAGCCGACTACCGCATCGACCGAGCGCTCAATGAGGCCTGCGAGTCCGTCATCCAGACCGCCTGCAAACACATCCGCAATGGAGACCCCATGTAAGTCCTCCTGAAGCTCTTTCCTGTCTGACACTTATTTTCTCTATACATGTTTCATTGGTGGGTTTTTTTCTGTCTCTCTGCATTCAAACCTTTAGTTCAGAGGTCGGACAAAAAGGAGTCGCTCCCAGTTACAATTCTAATGAAATTGTTAGAACTATGGCATTTTCTCAGCATTGGGAATTGGCTTTTAAGCTCGTTAGGAGTTTCTTTAGCAAAAATGGTAGAAAGACAAAGAGGGACAGGGAAATATTCTGCAATAGTAAATGGCACGGAGTTAATGAAACACTACAGTTTGGATAAAGCTGGGATAATGTTTGTGGTTGATTTCATGAAAGCTATTTCCATATTCAATGCTTATATTTGTGTTGCTGATCCTGCAGGATTCTGTCCTGTCTGATGGAGCATCTGTACACTGAGAAGATGGTGGAGGACTGTGAACACAGACTGCTGGAGCTGCAGTACTTCATTGCCAGAGACTGGAAGTAAGTTGTTGACCCTTCACAAGCTGAACACCTACAGCTTTACATTTCATCTGGCTGAAATCATAATGTGGTGTTCCCTTTACAGATTTTAGTTTATTGTCTCATATACATGTTATGTAAACAGGAATAAAGGTGCACATAAATGTTTCTTTTTTATTTAAGCAGATGATTCAAGATCCAGTTGTTAGTCAGTACATTTTCTCCCTGTGTTGTTGCGCAGGTTGGATCCCATCCTGTATAAGAAATGTCAGGGCGATGCCGCCCGGCTCTGCCACACTCACGGCTGGAACGAGACCAGTGAAATGATGCCGCCTGGCGCCATTTTCTCCTGCTTGTACCGCCACGCCTACCGCTCTGTGGAGCAGGGACGAAGGGTAAGTCTCTGTCCATGATGACGCCAAGAACATGAGAAGATGTGTTTTATTTTTTACATAAATAGTTTTATGTATGTATGTGGAAAAATGTGTTTGTGGAATGTGGCGTACCGACCCAGTGTGGGTCTAAACATTATGGGTTGTTAATGCTTTTACATTTGGTGGAAGCCATATAGAGCTTAATGCCCAAACTGACATTACAGGCACAGCTGTATTCAGTAGATTGTCGGTAAGTATGAGACAAAATATACAGGAAGTCTGAACTGACCAGAGAATGTCCTCGTAGCTCCCCAGTGGGGCGTCTGAAGCAGAAAACCCCGGTTTGACTGTGAGTACGTGCTGCTGCTGAACTGATGATGATAATGATAATCACGGACGTGGCTGTCATGATGCCTGCTGGTTTGTAGGGGAAGTGATTGTGTTCTGTAATTCTTATCTTGTATCGGTGCATGTTGGGGCTGATTTTGAAGAGTAATTGCTGAAGTGAGCTGCTGAACTGTGATGTGCAGAATCGGTGCAGATCTCCAATTATGGAAAAGCTGGTTACTCTGATAATTCACTTGTAGCAAATTAAATTTGTGATAAACTGAATGTTCTACATGTGTTAACTGTCCTTAAAGTGATACTCCACCCAAACACATTCTTGTCTTCTCAAACACTCTCCTGTAGCAGATTTTTAGTATGCAGGTTTTTGCTTCTACACTTGATGGTGTCAAACTGCTTATGACCGCCACTTTTAAAAGCCAGAGCTCATGTAGTATTTGACCCATTCACTGAAGAATAAACAAAATATTTTAACTATTCTCAGTAATAGAAGCAACAGTGGTCCATAGTAGTCCTATTTGTTCTGAGTTAAGACAGTTCGATAGTTGTTCCCAACAATGGCGGAAATTGGAGACGTATACAGTGAATGAATGACGTGACTCTGTGGTGGCTGTCATGTCCGTGGAAAAGCAAACCAGCTTTTTAAAGGTTCACAGGTTGAATCTGCTTGGATCCAGTACTTTGGTCAAAAGCAGTATATATTTATATGTCTAAGCTTAAAAATTGTCCATTAAAGTCACCTTTCAAATGTTTTTGAAGGACAAAACTGTAAACAATCTAGGATGGAGTATTGCTTTAAGAAAACTCTAAACAATAAAGGAAAGGTGTTTCTCTTGTGTAACCCGATGTGGTCTTGCTCCTGCAGCTCTCCAGAGACTGTAAGGTGGAGGTGCAGAGGATTCTCCACCAGAGGGCGCTGGATGTAAAGCTGGACCCGGAGCTGCAGAGACGATGTATGACTGACCTGGGGAAGTGGTGCAGCGAGAAGACGGAGGCTGGGCAGGAGCTGGAGTGTCTGCAGGATCACCTGGAGGATCTGGTGTCTGACTGCAGAGAGGTGGTGGGAAACCTGACGGAGCTGGAGTCAGAGGTAACCACAACACCTCCTGCTGCTGCTACCCATGATGCAACACTGTTACTGGCTCAGCAGCCAAGGAAACATTAAGAGGCTCCTGCTGTTCCCTCTCTACTGCTTTCTCGAGTTTGTTCTGCTCATGCAGACGACCAGCGAACACATGAGAGTTTAGACCAGCTGAGGAAAAATATTTAGAAAATGTGAAGATGATTTATATTTAACATTTTCTGATCTTTGGCACTGGGCATCGAGTCAAACAGCATCTGTTCAGAAGGAAGCTTCTCTACAGAGAGTTTGGACGATTCTATTTGTTTTAATCAAATTTAAATCAAAAGTGGAAAATAACCAGAATCCTCCTCTAATTCAGTGGGACGTAACTTCAGTCAAAACAAATAATCAACACTTTGTGACGTCTTGTTTTTGTCGCAGGAGCTGCGAACATTTTGCATGTTATTTTTTATTTTTGTAAAAGAAATCTCTCTCAGATCTGTGACAATGTGAGCTGATTCATCTGGTCTGAACAGAGTCTGTTCGTTCTGTGCTCAGGATATTCAGATCGAGGCGCTGCTGATGAGAGCTTGTGAACCCGTCATCCAGACCCACTGCCATGTAAGTCTGAGAAATGTATTGTCTTATTGTTTGTTTTCGTTCTTTTGGAACAAGTTAGTGAAAGTTTGGCTTAACTGCATCAGAAGAAGAGACGAGTTGCTCTGATTCAAGAAGGAAAAAAAAAACTGGCTTCCAAAGCAAAAATGTTTCAGACAAAGAAGAAAAAAGATGATGTCACATGAACTGATGAAGTGTTGATACTGTGTTCAGAGTTAAGACTGAAACTGAAAGTTTGTGATCTGAAGAGCCGGTACTCTTTTTCCTGTCTCCAACCGTTTTGGACGCTTATATTCTCTTATTTCTCTGATTTTACTGGGTCTTAATATCTTCTGTTTGCAGCTTACATACTGCACGTTAGCATACATGTTGAATCATGAGAAACAATGAGATGTTATAGATTTGTTGACTGACAGAGATTTAGCCATTTAGTTTATCCCATTGTGGCTGCTCCTTTCGATTCTGGTTGTATTATTGATAATTCTGAAAATCAAAAAGTAAAAACTGCTTCATGGCAATATTTGATTTTTATATGATTACGACCGGATGAACCAAACGCAGACATCCTTGTCAAGCTTTGAGTCCATAAACTGTTTCTCTGTTGATTGATTTTCCCAGAAATTGTGCCAGATCAAGATGTATTCCATAATTAGATAACATATTCTTCTAATATTGAATTACAGCTGTCTGTTTCTGTCTGTTAGGAGGTAGCTGATAATCAGATCGACACCGGTGAGCTGATGGACTGTTTGGTTCAGAACAAACACCAGAAGGAGATGAATGAGAAGTGTTCGGTGGGAGTGACACACTTCCAGCTGGTGAGCAGACTGATGGAAATGTGTTCTTATGACGTTTCAGTTCAGCAGGAACAGAAAAAATGAGCTTGTTGTTAATCTTCAGTGACAAATCTCACCGAGCTGTATTCTTTAATCAGGAATGCATTATTATTATACAAATGGGAAAATATTCTTATTATATTGGTCGTATTCTACACAGTTTAACTGTCTGTCCGTCTGTCTGTCTGTCCACAGATCCAGATCAAAGATTTCCGTTTCTCCTACAAGTTCAAGACGGCCTGCAAGGAGGACGTCCTGAAACTGTGTCCCAATATCAAGAAGAAGTAAGAAACAGAAACAAACAGACATTGTTTCAGGGACTATACAGTAATTTGTCTTTCATAAGACATTCAGCAGATAAAACAGATCCTCAAAAAAACACAAATTACTTTTATAAATCGTAAAACAAATCCAACAAGGAATTTGGAGGAACGGGTTGTTTCAGGTGTCTTTTTAAATGCTTGTCGGTTTAAAACTCTGGAGTTCTTCAGTGTCTGCTGTTTTGACTGTTTCCATCCAGCATGAAACAAAAGTACTTCCACACCTGATCAACATCTTCAGCGAGGTGTAAAAATAAAGTGGACATATTATAAGATAGACGTCAGACGGGCTGCGTTAACCTGTTCTCTACCTGTCGTTCAGGGTGGATGTCGTGATCTGTCTCAGCACCACGGTGAGGAACGACACCCTGCAGGACGCCAAGGAGCAGCGAGTGTCCGTCAAGTGTCGTAAACAGCTGCGGGTGGAGGAGGTGGAGATGGTACGTTCACTGACACACAGTCACAGACAGTCAGCGGTCCAGTCTAACGTCTGCTGAGTTCAGTGTCACTTACAAAGGTAGTGAGCTGCTGTCCAGAGACAGGAAATCCAACCACAGTAGAACATGTTACTGTAGGAAAATCTTCTTTTTGTTTTTTTTACTAATTCAAGAAATGCAATATCCTGCCACAAGTAAGTGGACACCTTTTTAAGGAACATTTTCTTGGACAACAGACTCACCAGTCAAGTGTAACTCACACCTCAGCAAGCAGATCATTTTAAAAGCGTCTGAGCTCTTGTTGTGATGCTGTTATCTCCCTGGTGATGTTTCCTGAAGCCACCCTGAGTTTCTGTTTTCTCTCCTGCACAGATGAAAAGTTCCTGTGTTTTCTTTTAATCCATGAAATCTTCTATGTAATCTCTGCAGTCCGAGGACATCCGCCTGGAGCCTGAGCTGTACGACTCCTGTAAGCAAGACATCAACAGACTGTGTCAGAACGTGGCCTTCGGCAACGCACAGGTCAGCTGCTGCACACGACAGCTCCTGGAAGTTTGTCATTGTACCTCAACACTGGTGTGAAAAGACTGCAGTTTGTCTAAAAGTCTCTGATTTTATAAACTGATGTGAACACATAACATAATGTTTGCTGTAGTGTAAAATAGTGTTGTGTTTTTATCGCTGAGAAACATTTCCATGTCAGTTTGAGAAACTGAAGTTTCTGCGGTATAATATCTGTCAGTGTCGTTAAACATCCAGCAGGTGGCAGGAGAGACGATGTCTACTCTGATGTCAGAACTCCAGAATACACAGATTCAAACAGACACCAAGCTAATCCTTCACACTGTTCATCACAACACGACCTCTGTGTTTGTTTACTCTCCCTTTTTTAAAGGAAAAATTCACCCCGAAAAAAATTTGGTGTAATAAGCAAAATCCTGTTGGTGCACCCAGCAAAAAACATTTGTTCAGTGAAAATAATAAGCAAAAATCTGTATTCAGGTACAGTTACAGAATTATTTCTCATTTACTAGTAAAACTACATCTGCTGTGGTTACCATGGTGATAAAGATGAAATGACCTGATGACGTTCTGAGGGATGAAAAGTGAGTTCAGGTGATGAACAGTTACTTTGGTTCCGTCACAGTTGAGACTGTAAACGCAAGAACTTTGTGTTAACTTTGAAGCTGAAGAACGTAATAACATGAGTGAGTCACATTTGTTTTTACTGACGATCAAATGTGTTTCTCTTCATCTCTCCAGGTCATCGAGTGTCTGAAGGAGAACAAGCGTCAGCTGACTCAGCGCTGCCACCAGCGGATCTTCAAGCTGCAGGAGGTGGAGATGGTTGATCCTGAACTGGACTACCAGCTGATGAGAGTCTGCAAGCACATGATCAGGGTAGGCCAGAACCAGAAATCAGCTACAGAGTCACATCAACATCATATCTCTTTAACAAATGAGATTTAAAGAACCTGCTTAAATTCTCACAACACTGATAAGAAACTGATCTGTGAGTCTGAAGCTGGATGTCTGTGGAATATAAATGATGCAGCCTGTTGTGTTCGCTCCTGTGTGTAACAGCAGGTGTGTGTGTGTGTGTGTGTGTGTGTGTGTGTGTGTGTGTTTGTTTCAGCGGTTCTGCACAGACTCCGAAGGAAAGAACGTTCTACAGTGTCTGAAACAGAACAAGAACAGCGAGCTGATGGATCCTAAATGCAAACAGATGATCACCAAGAGACAGATCACCCAGAACACAGGTACACACACACACACACACAGTTCCAGGTCTCTGGTAAAATCCAATATTATTACATCATTACTGAAAGTACAACTGCTGAAAGTGTGTTTGTGTGTCTACAGACTACAGGCTGAACCCGGTGCTGAGGAAGGCGTGTAAAGCCGACATCCCAAAGTTCTGTCAGCCCATCCTGAACAAGGCGACGGCCGACAGCGAGCTGGAGGGTCAAGTCATCTCCTGCCTCAAACTCAGATACGCAGACCAGGTCAGACACACGCCCGTCCTTTTGGCGGCTCGGTCCGCGGTGTTAGACAGAGGGCGGGAAATTGGGGGTCTGTTTTGGTCCGCCGATTTTCCGCCTCGGAGGGTACACTTGTTTCCGCCTCGCCTGCTATCTAAACACGAGGTGGCAATGTGCCGGCCTCTGCGTGAGGTGGGCGGAGGTGTCGGTGACGTGCACTGTAGTGCGATCCACAACCGAGGAGTTTAAAACCAGGAAACAGCTGATCACAGCAGTCAGTCCATCACTTCATCCGCGGACATTGAGATGAGCAACTGGACAGCCGCTGAGATCCAGGAGATGCAGCGTCTCCTCGGTCTCTGTCGCTGTTTGGTTGTGTTAGCTTGTTGTTGTGTCTGCAGGCTAAGAACGGTCGCTACTTTCAAATTAAAAGCCCCCCTCTAAGAACCCAGTTCTAAACTCAGATAGGGTGCAATGTAAAGCTCTTATTTTGAAGTCAAATTCGACGTCATTGTTCGCAGCCCAACTTCGAGCTTCACATCACGTCACATATTTACGCCTACCTCAGAGGCGGCTTTTGAAAAAGGAGGAATATTACACATCCATTTTAGAAAGACAGGCCAGCACATTGCCGCCCTTACCTTGGAGCAAATGCGCCGCGTTTTCTATCTAAAAAGGGCTACTGATTCCACCTCACTTCCACGTCTGCTCCTTGTTGTTTTCATACGTTCTTTCTTGGGGTGGAAGATGATCTTTGTGTATTTATGTTGCAGGAGAATCTGCAGATATTTGGTGTTGCATTGTTTTTAACAGAATATAAAATCAATTTGATCAAATCATGAACTATTCAGTGTGTCTTGTATCGAGGAGACGGTTTAAAGGCAACGTGGAGTCTGGAAAGTTCTTGAATTCATTATTTAGTCCATGAAAGTATTGAACATTTTTGTGTCTATTGTCTCAGCGTTTGTCTCCGGACTGCGAGGATCAAATCCGGGTCATCCTGCAGGAGTCGGCGCTGGACTACAGACTGGACCCTCAGCTGCAGATCCACTGCACACAGGAGGTTCGCACAGTTTTGCTTCTTTCACAAAGTCTCAAAGTCACATTTCAGCATTCAGCGTCACACTGTCAACTATCAGTATTAGAGTTTGTGATTTCAGGAGCAAATATACAAAGTTTCTTTAGATATTTATACTGAACTGCAGCCACTTTTCATTCAGTCCGTGTCAGTTTCATACTGTTTTTAAATCTGTCATTTGTTGTAATACGGCTGTGTGGCCAGCAGGGGGTGATGATAACACATGAAGCTGAAGTCAGCTGATCCAGAAATATTCTCTGTGTAAACACGTGTGATGTTTGTGTTCATTCAGATTTCCAGACTGTGTCCGGAGGAAGCAGCAGCTCAGGAGCAGACGGGGCAGGTGGAGGAGTGTCTGAAGGTGAACCTGCTGAAGATCAAACAGGAAGGATGCAAGAAGGTAAACTAACCCATGCTGCCTTCACTGACCAATGAGGGGAGCGGTAATCGCAGTGTCCCAACGTTCAGTCCACACAGGCACTAATTTATTTTAATTTTAAGACAAGCTTCGTTTTGCAACAATAATAATATTGATGCTAATAATATTGATGAGCAGTTTACCTGCCTATATCAGTCTCAACTTTGATGTATTAAAGTATAAAACCTTCTCCTTCTCCTCCTTTTGTTGTCTCATGTCCACCTTCCTCCACCTTCCCTTTTCTCCCCCCTCCCCTCCGCCTGCTCTTGCAGGAGGTGTTGAACATGCTGAAGGAGAGTAAGGCGGACATCTTTGTCGACCCCGTCCTCCACACAGCCTGCGCGCTGGACATCAAACACCAGTGTGCAGCCATCCCACCTGGCAAAGGCCGCCGTGAGTCCAAACACACACACACACACACACACACACACACACACACACACACACACACACACACACACACACACACACACACACACACAAACAGAACTCGGCTGTGACTTGGACACGAAAATCACGTCCAGTAGAAAAACAACATTTCATCATCTAAAATTAAAAGCTGGAAAAGAAAAATGTTTTTGTTGGCTTGTTTTATGAGATGTCAGTGTAACACTGTCTTCTGTAATTTGGACTTGGTTAAAGTGCTTTTTACGTTCTGTAGCTTTTGTTTTATGAGTTTTGTTCTTTTGAAAGGTGATGAGACCTAAAATGTAGCTTCTTTTAACCCCTGAAAAATAAAGTGCAGTAGAAGAAATGATCATGTAAAATGAAAATCTTTCTTTAACAAATTTGTAGATCCTCCATAGAAAACATTTGGCAGTAAAACATGGCAGCTTAATTAGTTTAAATAAGACAGATTTGTTTTTTGAGGGCAGTGTCGGTGTTAAACAGACTAAATGTCTCACAGCCTCGTTTGTCTTCCTGTTGCTTCCTCAGAGATGTCGTGCCTGATGGAGGCGCTGCAGGACAAACGTGTTCGTCTGCAGCCGGAGTGCAAGAAGAGACTTCAGGATCGCATCGACATGTGGAGCTACGCTGCCAAGGTACATGAGCCACAACTCCTTCACGCTGTCAGTAGAAATCCTCTGAACACTGTGAAAACACAGCTGGAGGTGTTGTGAAGGAGCAGGAGACACACTGAGCGCTTCACACCACAGAACCAACTCAAACACTCACCTCAAGCTTTAGACGAGTCCTGCAGGAGACCTGCTGAGGAGGCCGGAGGTGTTTCCTAAAAATGTTGCTCAACTTAAACAACATCACTGAACTGTGAACAACTGATTTATGCATTTATTTTTGAGTTGTTTCTATGAGCTTGAATAATGAAAAAACTTTAACCTCAATCAGCTTTTTTCTTCGTCATGCTGTCATAAAAATCTTTGCATCCTTTGTATAACCCTTTGTATTTATTGATCAAAAATTGTCTCCTAATATCCAGTTTAAAACATGTTTTACTTTGAGTTGAATGAAATTAGTTTTATTTTGGCATTTATTCGAAAGAGTGAAGCTTCGCTAAATATTTAAAACTTTTACAGTTCAAAAGAGATCCTTTTATTTTGAAATTGATTTAATAAGCTGTAGAAAATCTAATTTAAAGGTTACTTTTAATTTGAAATGGATGGAATGAGCCAAAACATCTTGTCCTTATTTGAGTTTTATTTTAAAAGTGATTCATTGTGCTTAATTGTACAGTCAATCAATTGGGATCTGTTTAAAATGGTCCTTTATTTTGAAATTGGTCATTTTAGCTTACATTTAAAAAGCTTTTATTTTGTTTTTTTTTAATGAGTTGCTTTAAACAGTTAAGCTGTACAATATCTGCTTTAAATGGGCTTTTATTTTGGAATTCATTAAGTATGCTGGATAAAGTATAATAATGTGACTCACTGCGTCCCGTCCTCACTTCCTGTCAGGTGGCTCCTGCTGATGGTTTCTCAGACCTGGCCATGCAGGTGATGACATCACCATCCAAGAACTACATCCTGACTGTGATTGGTGCAGGCGTGGCGCTACTCTTCCTGATGGGCCTGCTCTGTGGACGGTTCACCAAACGCGTCACTCAGGAGCTGAAGGACAGGTAGACCCCGCCCACTCTGGGGTCAGGACACACCCACAGGAGAAAACGACCACGACTGAATAGAACCTCCACCTTCATTTACTCCCTCTCTGTACGGCCCTGAGAACTCCACCCGCCTCCTCCGACTCGCCACTTCAGTCCTCCTCACCCCTCCAGGTCTAATTTAACCTCTTCTCCCATCGCTGGAATGACATTACCCACAATCCTACTGCTGAAAGTGGGCTTGATCAGTGACTCACCTGCTCTACTTCTACATGAGGCCGGCCCACTCTCCCAGAGGCCACGCCCACTGTCGCCTCTTCATCTTCTTCTTCTCTTCCTGAGCTTCGTTACAGAGCACCGGGTCCTCCTGCAGTTTTCCCCCGCTCTCACCTGATGTAGATGCAGACGCAGTATTACACCACTTTTTTTCCCCTCCCCCTTTTGCGGTAGGGTGAGGAGAGGGAGGGGGTTGTTGGGATACGGGGTCAGAGGTCACAATGTTGGAGCGAGGGAGGCGAATGAAATGTTAAGTGTAAATGTGTAGAAAATGGGACGGGAAATGCTCATGTATAGAGCGGTTTAATGACTCCAGTATTTTAATGACTACAGCTCGTGTGTGAGAGAGATTGTGTGTGTGTGTCTGTCTGTGTGTGTGTGAGAGAGAGAGAGAGAGTGTGAGAGAGAGTGTGTGTGTGTGTGTGTGTGAGAGAGAGAAACTGTCTTTCTACCACCATATTGTTCTAGTTTGTCCGCCTGCTAAGGGTCTTTGGGGTTGTTTGAATCTGGATTTTTTTTTTCTTTTCTTTTGTGCGTGTTAGTTAGATTTTATTGCCATGGGACTGCCAGGCGGGCGGTGCCAACCCGCCAGCCCTCCACCGAGCCACAGATGAAATAAAGGGGGAGGGGCTAACGCATCACAAACACTCCCATCCGTCTCGCTCAAATCTCTTCTCCTACGACAGGATTTATTTGTGGTTATTTTATCTTTTTATTTAAAAAAAAAAAAAAAGAAACAGGCAGACCTGGCAACCTCAGCTCTCTCCTAATGCAGTCCGATTCTTTTTCTTTCTTTCTTTCTTTTTTCCCAGCCTAACCTGTGCCATAAACGCACCACGTCCCCCTGCTGCTCCCCGCCACCAGCGGCAGGTTGGGACGCGTGTTTGGCGTCTCGCCTGCCGCCTGGCGACGCTGTGACGCAGCGATCCCAGTGATCCCAGTCTGAAGCAGGACTGGGTGTGGAGCAGACAGACTGGATGAACTGGCTCTTGTTTATTTTTTTTCTCCAGTCATGAACTGGCAGAGCGGCTGCTGCTGTCGCACTGGTTGGTACGGAGAAGCTGAGAGCAATGCAGGAAAAAAAAACAGAATAAAGAGATGAAAAGATTCTAGATTATTATAGAGATGTGAACATTTTGTGTAAAGATGATACTGGAATCATTGCACATTTTTCTTTCTTTTTATATCTATAAATATATATATATTGTTTTGTCATAGCCTTATTTATTTGTTTACTAATGGTCAAAGTTTTTGTTTCTTTTTTTCTATGATTTGAATGTTCTCCTGTTGCCTTTTCTTGCGAGCGTCCCTTCTTCCTGCAGGGGGGGAGGAGGGAGGGAGGGAGGGAGGATGCAGGTGGTGAAGGTTTGGCCTCTTCTGGGCATCAACCTGCTGCAGCAGCTGGCTGATTTTTAACGTACGGCAGTGAACGCCTCTCTGAGGCTCATGATAAACCTGACCTGATGAGCAGCTGTTAAACTCTGAATGTTCAGATCAGAAATCTGCAGTGAGCAGAGGCGACCTGGGCGACGAGGAGGAGTCGGTACATCCTTATCGTTAATGTGATGAGACTTTGGGACGACCACTGGTGCTGTCAGACCCGATCAGTGGATGTGAAGTTCAAACTGTTTGATTGCAGTGTGACGCAGCCTATGAAGACTTTCCTTTTTATCATGATTTTAAGTGTAGTCAGCTTTGCTTCAAAGCTGTCGATTGAACACCAGTTGATTAATCTTCCAATTATTTTGTCGATTGATCGCTCTGAACATGAAATATTATTTAAAAAGATAAACGTTTCTAGAGGCCGAGGTGACGTTTTCACACGTGCCGTCTGACCAACAGTTAACTTTCACGACAGACAAAAAGCAGCAAATTTATTATTATTTAACATAACAGAAGTGTGTTGTGAAGTTTAGCAGTCAAAAACAGATTAAACTGTCCCCCCGTGACATGACGTTACTGAATGTCTTCAATTATTTCATTATTATTTCAAACTGAATCGACACATCAGGTTCAGTAAAGTCCTGCATTGGTTTATAATAATCAGGTGTGAACATTAGTAATCAGAAGTTAAAGGCAAGCGATGGATCGTTCATGTTGTCTCATCTCAGCATGACGTCCCTGTTCAGAGTAAATCTTCTTGATGACGCAGAGCGAAGAGATAAACCAGATTCATGCGACCCAAACTGTAAACAAAAGTAAAATATATGATTTAACAAAGTCATTGCAGCTCAAAGGTCCACTTCCTGTCTGCTGCAGCTGACGGCCTTCTTCATGGACAGTTCTGTCGAGGTCTCGGTGTAATGGAACGTCAGAGTCGCGGTGTCGTCGAGCTTTTTGGTCTCGGTGTGACAACAGATAAAAGTCTTGTTTGAAAAGGTCTTGATGTAAAAACACTGAGACTGTCTCTCTCCCAGCTCGAGTCGATCATGTGTACATGTGTACTATACTGAGTGATGACATACTGTAAACTACGTACCGTGCAGTTAGCCTGTACTCTGGATTTCTTTTCTAACTGTTGAAGCTTGCTGTGGTGAGCGCTGCCCTCCTGCTTGTAAATGAGACGTCCTGATTCGTTGAACTGCCTTCACTTTTTTCTCCATCTGACGTCGGTTTTATCGAAGCGTGCCTACTCACCGTCCCGCCGAGGGATCCCGCTGTACAGAACATCCCAGAAGCCCCTGCAGCACCCAGTAGAGGAGCATGTGGGCATTTGGGCGTGTGTGTGTGATGGACGAGGTGTGTGTGTGTGTGTGTGAGTGAGTGTGTGTTGCCCACAGACTTTGTCGCAGGATGCTGTGTGATCTCCGGTCGGCTCCTCGCTGTTCTCGTTGTCCCGAGCGCTGATGACTAGAACATTTTGTTTTTAAGTTTGTGATGATGAAGATCTTTTTGTAAACGATGTTTTGTGTCTGAATCCATGGAGCTTCTGATCATCTGATTGATTTGATCCCTGTCCACTTTTCTGTTCTTTCAGTTTCTTTTTGTTCTGTACAGATGAAATTGGACAGTTTGTTAATAATAATAAAGTCTGCAAGGTTTCTATTCTGTTGTCTGGTCTGTTAATCCTACAAACATCTTTGAAACCTGAAGTAACGTCTTTAATTCTTATTTTTATCCTCATTTTGTTGCCCAGTCGGCTCCAGTTCTGGTGCTCATTCCAGCACTGGACCTCCAGATCCTGGTGTAGCTACAGTATGCACGGTTGCAGGTTGTGAAGCGGAGCAGCTGATTTTGAGGCTGTTATTTTAAGTTCTGTGAAGCAAATGTTGGCAAAATCCCTGACTTGTTTGTAGACGGTTGAAATAATCTCCACATTTATTTATTTTTTATTGTCTGAAGCGTATTTCTGAAAGACGAACGGCAGCCTGGAAACTAAAACAGCATCCAGTGTGATTATCAGACTGTCGTCCATCTTCGTTTCTGTCCCAAGAGGAACACAAAGTGCAGTCTGACAAATACAACAATGCTGTAACGTCTACAAATACATCTAATTTAGGAAAATGTCTTTAATCCTCTGGATTGATTAGAGGACATGTCTGTGGTTTTGCATATTCGAGCCTCTTAATTACAAATCACACTCGGTACATTTTACAGCCCCCCATTGTTTCAGCTCTGCTTTACTTTCTGCAGCACTTTATTTATATATCAGTGTGTTTAGGTATGAAAGTCGTCTCGTTGGCTCCTGTCTGCTCTTATAACTTTGTATTTAAAGGAGTAATCCGTGAGATGGGGGTGAGAATTTTAAGTTTAAAATATTGACAACGTGAACTCACATTATCAACAAGAAACAACCGAGCTGACGTGAAATAAACGCAAAACGTAATGGAATTTATTCTTATTTTCTATTTTCCTTCTAAACAGAAAAATCCACCCGTCCACCGTCTGAACTCAAGTTTCTGTCTCTGACTGAACTCAGACCAGTTTAATCTGCTCGTTAACTCATCGGCAAACTTCAAACTGGACTCAAACTGAGTCAGAGTCACCAGAACAGTTCTGGTTTGTCTCCTCTGGTTCGGTCCAAATCAATCCTCAGTTCACAGTAATGTGTGATGATATTCTGTCTGTACACGCTGATGATGTCCAACTCTCGCTCTGTCCTCTCCTGATGTCTTCTCGTCCCAGGAGTCATAGTCCCGGGCAGAGCGGCTGTAAATCGCCTCTGTGTAAATCCTGTGATGTAACTGAGCCATGCGCTAATTAGCTATTGGTAGCTAAATCCAGCGGCCGACATCTCAATGTGGCTCCTTTTTTTGTTTTGTGACTGTTTGTACGGCCTGGCAGACGTAGTTCTGCAGCTCTATTTGACATTTATGTTGTGTCATGTTAATTTAAAGTTTCTTAAAACACTGTTTGTCTTTTAATCTATAAGTCTGACGTCACACACAGATGTATGAGTTTGCGTATGTGTGTGTTTGGTCCTCATGTAGACGTCCTGTTGTGTGTTTTCTGTCTTATACGTGTGTCAGAATGTGTGTGCAGACACAAAGTGTGACTGTATGTCTGCATGTGTCTGGTCCGTCGAGGCTTCAGGCCGTCTCGCAGATCTGCGCTAAATTCTTCACTCCGACCATCAAAACACGTCGAACCTCGCAGGAGAAAACTACAGCTTACAACACAAACGTCCCAGAACATCCAAAAATACCTCCGTGGACGATTTACAGCTTCTGACAGAAGAGACGGAGACCTGCTCAGGACGTAATGTCGGGGTAAACATGTTTATTATTGTAATTTAGCAACATAATCAGAATACAGACAGAAACACAGAGCAAACATCCTGCCACAGCCTCAGTTCATCTCACAGGGCGGAGCCTCTGTTTCTCAAAGATAAATCCCTCGTGATCTTTTTACAAACAAGACGCTCCGTCAAAAACATTTACAGAATCCTCACAACAAAATCTGGATTAAAAATGTTTTAATCTGCTGCTGAAGAACAAATGGTTTTAAATGTCTGAACGACGGCTGCTGAAAGTGAAACACAATAAACTGAAACTCCTGAGACTCGACTGTCGCGATGATGCATCAGAGGCTGAAATTATTCATTTACTAATAAAAAAAAATCTTTTACAACCCAAACAACTGCTGGTCGTCCTGACCGACAGAACCAACTCTTTATCGTTTCATTCTTCTGTGATTGTGAAAACCTTCTGTTGGGTTTAACTCACACATTAAACGTCTACGTGAACACAGATTATAAACAGAGTTCTAGTTGTACAGAAACACTCAGTGGTTTGACGTCCCTCCTTCTCTTCAACCCCTGAAAGACTTCTCAGTTTTTTCATCACATAATGTCTCTCATATCAACTTTAACTTTAGAGGAACAAGCACAAAGTCACATCTCGGGTGCGAGAAGTGTTCAGAGAATTCGACATGTTGATATTGTGTTAAATACAAAAATCAGATTTTATCTTGTGGCTCCACAATTGACACTATTCTTAAAGTCCAACTGAAGTTTCAGTGCATGTTATTTCATTAAGAGACTGAACATGTCAGCAGCTCTTCTTGTCATATCTACAAACACAGACGTCTTCGTTTACACCCCAGAGATGTTACGTTAGATCTGGACCCGGTGTCGGAGGCCGTCGGTCCTCTGGAAGCTGCTCAGCAGCATTTTGGCCATAAAATTACCCAAAAACATCAACAATATATTTAAAAAATCACTTTGATGTGATTTTTGACTTCTGTAAAGGATTAAGAACATTTGTGATTTCAGTTGGACTGTAAAGGTTCTTCAGGATCTTTCTTTAAACTGGTTTAACTGTATATAATTGGTACCAGACCCGGGTGGACCCTGATGAACCCGGCACTCATTGCTTGTCCCTCTAGAACTCATACGGAGACACGAACAGCGTGACCTTGGTGAGGTAGCGCCCCAGCAGGGAGTTGTGCTCCAGCTCGCTCATCTCCACCTCGGCCTCCAGAGCGGCGGGACCCTTGATGGGCGTCACCAGGAGGAGGGTGCCCGTCTGCCGCCCGGACCGCTGCACGCTGAAGTGGCCCCGCCCACGGCCGCCGGCCAGGCCGAACCGCAGCGTGTCGCCCAGCACGCGAGCCGCAGACACCCGGAAGAGGACGCGAGGTGCTGACATGTTGGACACCACCGCCAGGAAGTGGAAGGAGATGGAGCTCGGAGCCTGAGTGCATCCTTTATCTCCCAGCATGCACGGGTTCCTCTCACAGCGCCTGGAAACACAACGGGGGGAAATGTTATTGATTAAGGATTCGGGTCAGTCGATTTCCCCCCAGCATCTGTTCTGCTGGATTCTCTGACTCAACACAATCTCACGTCGAGGAGTTTTTTCAGTGGTAGCTCTGAGGCGGGAAAGAAGAGAGTCTACGAGATCATTCATTGGCTGTTGTAGGCTCTCAGGCGGGCGTAGAAGCTTAATACTTAACTAAATACGCGCTGGTTTGTTAGCTTGTTTGTTTGTTGATGTAACTTACTGATGTGGTTTCATTTTTTTCATGTTTTTTCATGAACAGACTCACGAGCGTCGAAGCTTTCTAACGATGTCTGTCTCGACTTTCATTGAGGTGTTTGTCTGTTCGTAAAATGTAAAAACTAGTCGCCAACTTTTAGCAGCTTAATTACATTTAATATCACAAACTTTAAGAGTTTTACTGAAGCTACTCTTCGTGTGGGCGACTGTCACTGATATCAAACTTGGATGATTGTTGGGTACCACTGCCTGCATGGCTCATGGCTCATGGGGCATATGATCCAGCAAAGGGAATTACTGGTTAGACATCAGTCAGCAAAAATGTATTTATATCTTCAACGATCTGTGGTTGTGGTTTAACGGGTGGGAATTTATTCATCTATTCTTCCTCCTCCTCCTCTACAATCACTGCAGCTCTCCAGAGACTGTGTTTGTTTTTGTCTCGCTCAGTTTGGAGAAATCAAATCAAATCCCAAAGTGATCTGAACAAACCATCGTCTCCTGAAGTGATACCCTGCTCACATATTCTGTTTTCTGAGCCTGATATTCTCCGAAAGGGAAACAAACACTGACAGTGAATGATTCTGTGTGTCTGTCGCTGCGTGTCTGTGTTGTCGGACATGTTTGTTGGCTGCTCACTTGGGCAGGTGACAGGATTTACATCACCTGGAGCTTTACGGCTTCGCAGCTGTCTTGATTTCTGACCTGAGATCCTCTCCAGCAGAATGAACACTACACATAACCCTTAACCTGAAGCTCACCCTGGAGAGTCTGCCCTCCACAACATCGCCCTCCCTGCATTAGTAAAACACACAATTATGATTCAGCTGCAGGAATAAATCAAACCCACTCTGGTAAACACATTTAGCTGCTGTCCTCGCCCACAAACATGTTTTAACGCCTCTGACAGCCAGCAGCTGATCAGCTGGAAACCTCAGCTGGGCGCCTGAAGCCAAACCTCAGACTGACTGTCAGCCGGTCACTGCTGGAGGAGGGAGGCTAAGTGTCGGGTGGAGAAAAGGAAGTGGGCGACACGGAGGTGAAACGTATTGTTTTTTAAATCTCCCTCCATCGCTCTCCCTGTCATTTACATTTTATCTTTTGAGGTGAGAAGTTTTGTGGGTTTCTTTGTCTCATCTGCCCAGTTTTCATTCTTTCTCTACTGACTTTGTTTGCAACTTCATTGTGGTCTAATCTCTGTGGCTCAGTCGGTTCTTTAGCTGCGAGCTGGTTGGAAAGTGAACAGTGTTTACTGCCAAACTCAGAGTTCTGGATCTGTTCACACCTGTTGGGTCAGTCTGTGTGAAACATGCAATCAGAAAGCTGAACATTTTGTTTTTGAGGTTGTTCCCATCTGATACCAGAATCTTGTATCGGTACCAGAAGTGCCGCCAATATTGCAGAAAATGCAGGTCTCAGTATCGGTGAGTACGTGATACTACTTTCCAGTTAGCTCCTTTAACTCTGTTTTAAGTCACACACCGGAAATCAATTCTTCTTCGCTGCTCTAAAAGTGAACACAGGAGAATTGATTTCCAGTGTGTAACAATAAGCAGCTAACTGAGAAGTAGCAGGGTCTTATTTCTAAACTGTGTATTAGAGTCAGACAGGAGCTAGAAACATGTCGGCTGTATTTGATGGATAACTCCACCAGTAAATGGGCCACATGTTCAGTGTGCACGGCTGGTGACACGTCGTGACGCCAATTTCAACACCAGCAACTTTATAAAGTGTATAAAGAGGCATCACGTGAAAGAGCATGAAGAACCTGCTCTCCACAAACGTTATGAGACGAGAGAAACATTTCAGGTAGGCTGAAAGATGCCTGGACACAAAGTCGGACACAGTATTGGGAAGGAAAGAATGGCACCAGAACATCTCTACGGTAAACGGTGACATAAACCTCGACATTGACTAGTTCTGTTTGTCTTTGGAGGGAAAATGCAAAGCTCAGATGAAAGCTGCCAGCAGACAGACGGATGTGAGTCAGGACGGTATCATCTTACATCGGCGACGTCTTGATGTACGTGGCGTTCTTCATGTGAGGACACTCCACCGTCACACACTGGAACCCTCCGAAGGTGTTCACACACAGCTGCTCTGCCGTGCAGTTGTGCATCCGGTTTTCACACTCGTCGATGTCTGAACACAGAAGGACAGAGGCGAGCGTTACAAAGACACAGTCCACTCGTCTGTCAGGATTCCACCGAACTGGACGACCTTTGAACCCTGACCTGTGCAGCTGCGGCCATCTCTGGCGAGGTCGTAGCCCGCTGGACAGAAACAGTGGAAGCTGCCGGGAGTGTTGACACACTGATGGACGCAGAGCCGACCCGGCTGACCCAGAGGGAACAGACGGCACTCATCGATATCTGGAACACAAAGAATCCTCAGCAGAAGTTCTGAGAATCTGAAACACTGGTCAGAAATGTTTAATACCTGTGCAGATGTTGTTGTCACGGCCTGATATGGTGAAACCCACATCGCAGGTGCAGCGGGTGGAGCCCAGGAAGTGAGTGCAGTGAGACGGACGGACGGAGGAGGACGGGGAGGAAGTCGTGGGTGATAAAGAGGAGAGAGGAGAAGGTGAAGAGGAGGAGGAGGATGCTGACAGAGCAGCAGAAGCAGGGAAGGAGGAGGACGGAGCTGCAGGAGAGAAGGAGGCCAAGGAGTTGCCGGTGTTGTTGAGGCCTGGAAAGAAAAACAAGACTTAAGTAAAACCTGCTGGTGCTGAACCAGTTGTCAGTATCACAGTGACGGTCCAGTATCAGTACTTACGTCGGCACATTGGCTGCTGGCCGCTCCAACTCAGAGAATCCAGACACACTCGGGTCCGCGGGCCAATCAGCTCGTAGCCAGGTTTGCACAGGAAGTGGACCTCATGTCCGATGCCAAACACTCGGCCCAGTCTGCGGCCGTGAGCAGGCGGTTCTGGTTTGGTGCAGGATGCTGCAAGCAGACAGAGACATTTACCTTCTGAACGTAAAGGATTAAACCCCCTCAGTGTTTAATGTGCTGGGATTTCTATGTTTCACTGAATCTGCCTCAACTGTGAAGGAAAATGGCCGCCACTCTTCAAAAAATACCTGGCAGGTGATTGGACGAACCATCTGTCGATCTCAGTCTATTGCCGGCTAACTTTAACCAATCAGATCAACAGCAGAGGAACTCTTTGAGCTCATTGGTGGAGCCAGTTTGTAAATCAAACTCTTTCTGAAGTCAGTCGGGAACAGAACCATCGAGAAAAGACTTCAGTGTCGCTCTTTTTCGTCTTTCAGTGAATAGTAGGGAAACGACTGACCTCGAGTCTACACTTTTCTCAGAGATAAAATCATTCCCACGTCACAGTCAGGATTTATTAATCACTCTGGCTCCTGCTTAGGTCACACTGATGATTGATTATCTGTGGGGAGCGATGAGGAGACTGTAGCCGTCCTCACATTACAACACAAGGACACAAACAGAAACCTCATATTTCTTTAACACCACCTTCTTGTGTTTTCAGCAGGATAAATCTCAACATAAGGTGTTTTATTTCTCACCGCCGGTCTTAAAGATGGCCATGGTGCTGTTATGCAGAGCGCTGATCTTCTTCCTGAGGGAGCGCAGGCCCTGCTGGTATGACGCCTCGTGGACCGCCAACATCTTTTCCACCTGACGCAGCGAGTTCACTAGGTCGTGGGTGGAGGGACACTCCTGTGGAGGAGACGAGGAGGCGTTAGAGGACAGACTGATGCTGCTGGAGAACATCAGGTGAGCACCCCTTTGTCTGTGTCTCAGTTCAGGGTCTGCAACCTTCGAAGGACTCAGCCTTTGCGGTCTTCGAAGGCGAGTCCTTCAGAGGATGATCCCAAAGTGTTTTTGACAAGTGCTGCGACGCTGTTTCACTGTGAAGCCTCATAAACATTTTGTGGACCTGACTTCCATCAGCATGGACGGAGGAGATGATGACTGAACCTTCATGTCTTGGTCAACTCTTCCTTAAACAGCTTCCTCAAAACCTACAAATGTCTGTGTTATACCATGAAATGATCCTGGTTAATCTGGTGTCTCATGAAGAGGAAAACATTCCCCTCACTGTCTGCAGTCGTCCAGTTATCTAACAGGAGACGAAGGAGACTCCAGACGACCAGCAGCCGTCTGTCTCCAGTCTGCAGTGTGTGTCAGGTGTGAGTTCTATACATAGAGGTGAGGTTTTCTGAGCCGCGGCCCGCTGCACTGACACCTGACTGATAATTGGCGGTGAGCCGGCCGCTGACCTCACACTGACGGCTGAAACACGGTGCTCACAACAACACGTCACAACGCCGCCGCCACAGAGTGAAGCTGTGGGCTTGTGTGTTCGGAGGCGTTTGTTTCCCTCAGAGCTGGAAACAGACGAGGTGAACCTGAGTTCAGCGTGTTGCAGCAGAAATCTGGTGACTGAACATTATTCTGCAACAGGACGAGAAAGAAACCTCAACATGAAACTGGAGTTCATTAAATATTCCAGCAAACTAAATCTTACTCAGGTCGGTGTTTTGGTTTTGATGTGGTGGCTTAAATAATCTACTTTCAGCAACATAATTAAGATTTATTACAACTTGATTACATTCAGGAAGTTTATTTATCTTTTCCTCTGATTTATCAAAATCATCTGAAATCAGAACATGTTTTACCACAAACTGTCTGTCAGCGTGTAGCAGCTGCTCAAACAGAGTCATATAACTTTTATAATGTAAGATAATAAAACTTCCTCTATTCCATTAAGTTATAACTATTAAAACATGTATTTTTATCTGTTAAAATAAAGATACAACGATGGATTTCTGTCACATTTTAAACACATTTTCTAATCAAGTTTTTTCGGTTTATTTAAAATGGAAAGCCTCGAAACTTAAGATCGCTTTAGCAAAACATTCCTGAAAAGCAACGAGTTAAAGATAAATCACAAAATACATCACAAGATCAGAATGAAATAAAAATGCAGCTGTTAGATTATAAATGAAAATAACCTTAAATGAGCAGTCTGAATAAATGTTAACGAGAAGAGAAACAAACAAATAAATAATCAAACTGTCTTTGTTTTCATGACTGAACAAACAAGCTGACCTTAAAGGACAAAAACAGGTTATACTGTTTTACTTTGTTTACTTTGTCAACATGAAGATCTAGAGAGTAAAATTAGCTGAAATCTGAATAAAATAAACGTTCTGTTTACTTCTGCAAACTGTTTATCTTGATCAATATCAGGTACTTATTGAATTTGTCCTTAGTTGACTTGGAAAACTAAATTAAATGAAATAAATTGTACCATGTATGTCTCTTCTAACACAGAAGTTCACTTTGACCTTTAACCTCTCAAAAGAAAAAGAAAAGCCTAGTTGTGATTCTTCATCACATTTTAGTTCAACACAATTTTCTATCAAACATGATTTCATCTGAAGGATTTTAGCATCACGGGGAAGTTAAAGTGACATAATCTCACAATAAAACAGGGAAAAGACAATACAAATATACATTTCTTATTGTTTTAAATTGTGCTTTAATCTAAGTGTATCTGAAGTAATGTGATGTGTGTTTCTGGGTTATGAAATGAATTGCCGGGCCTCCGTCTGTAGAAGCAGCATAACAAACCCAGAGTCACCTGTACTCACCTGAGCAGAAGAGAAGGACACGTGATGAAGACACAGCATCAACACGACAACACCGGCCGTCTTCTTCCAGAACAAAACCTCCATCCTCATCCTGATGAACGTGATCCTGATGGAGTCTCAGCAGACTGCAGATCAGCTCAGTGTGAGTCCTCGGCTGCGTCTCAGAAACTAAATCATCTCCTCTCCTTCTGCGTCTTTTCGAGGGCAGTTGCCAAATTTCTCCCTCCACCTCCCTCCACCTCCCTCCACCCTCCTCCACCTCAGATATTTTGGAGGTGGGAGCTTGAGGAGGAGGAGGAGGAGGAGGAGGAGGAGAGCGGCTCCCACATCTGGAACATACCTTTCACTTTTTGATCCATCAGCATCCCCAAATAGAAATAGAGCTTCAGATTAGAAGGAGAAGTCAGCTGGCTGCGCCGTCTTTTAATCATCATCCGCACAACAAAGCAGCTTCACCTCTTTCAGATTCACTCCCCGGCTCAGGAATGTGACTTCTGCTCCAATTATAGCGACTGTACCGACCCACAGACTATTCCTTTTGAAACCCTAAACCTGCTGTCCTGCTGGATGATGTGTTGCGGCGGCTCGATGACAGAGCAGCGTTGTCTCACCGTGATGATCAGCCAGAAACAAAGAGCTGCAGGGATCCTGGAGATGTTAGAAAGACCCTGAAAGCACCTTCAGGCTGCTGCACGTCCAAACTTTATACTCACATAAAAACAAACAGTATATAAAGTGTGTTGATGGCTGAGGATGCCAGTAGACTGTTATCTCCTCCTCCTGTAGGAATGTCTTCTTAAACTTTAGATGTTTGTAAATCGAGAGTGGGAAAATGAAAAGAGAAGAAAGAAAGAGGCGACTTTGAATGTACTGATTTTAATCCTCGATGCAAAACTTTGACACAGCAAGTCAAGAAACCTTTGTTTTGTTCTTGTTTTGAATGTGATACTGTTTATGACAAGACAATATTGACAAATGATAATATTAGTTTAACAGTTTGAGTGAAAAGTTTTACATAAATGTCAGAGTTTAATTAATTCACTTTTTTAAATGCAAAAATGTGAAAATATGGGCCAATTACTCGGTACAAGTTGTGTAAAGCAGTTAATCATCGGTAGTAGAAACATTCATAGCATAGAGAAAAGATAATAACAATATAAGAGAGAAATTAAGAGACGAGTGTATGGAAAAATACAATGATGGAAGACTGATGATATAAGACAGCTGTAAACATCAGACGATTATTAAAATATTTTCCAAAAGTTTTGATTTGCAACCTGACCAAAGCTGTCAGATAAATGTAGAGGAGTATAGATACGACATGCCGTCAAAAGTCCTCGTAAAACTTCTCTTAATCTTAAAGGTTAAAGAAATTAACTAAATTAAAATCCAGCATTATTGCCAAAACTGTTTCTTCACTACAAAATGTTCCCAGTGAATCAGAAACTTTATATTAAACAAATGTTTGTAAAATGTTTTTGGATCGAGGCTGGACAACAAATAAACAGAACATGAAGATATTAGTGTCAAATAAATGTGACAATATCAAGGTAATATATTTTGGGGTTAATATTTTATCTTGAAAATTATTCATCTTTAATATAAGTTATAATAGCGAACACTACAGTTCAGGCAGTGCTGCCGCTGGTTCTGATTGGACTTTAGCCCCTCCAACAACAACAACAAGTGAATCAGAACACATTTCCTGCAATGAATCAGTACTTTGGACAGAAACACTCCTCTGAGTCACATGTGAACCAACAGCATTCAGCAGAGGTTTGACAAAGCTCCGCCCACATCTGACTCACACAAGACAAACCAGGAAACAGTTTGTCGGTGTGTGTGTGTGTGTGTGTGTGTGTGTGTGTCTTTACTACAGAACCACAGACAGACGATCAGATCCACCTTCAGACTGAACTCACAACGTCCTCTGAGTGAGTTCATCTACAGGAGAGAGGAGGAGGAAACTACAACACTGCAGACGCTCCACACACTGAAGGTGAGTCCGACCAGAACCAGAACTGAAAGTAAACTTCAGTGAAGTGAAGGAGGAAGTGGAGCTGTGACTGACTGTACTGCCTGCTGTGTTCACAGCGTCACTCAGAGACAAAATGGCTTCCAGGTTAGAGGAGGATCTCTGCTGTCCGGTGTGTCATGATGTCTTCAGAGAGCCTGTCGTTCTGTCATGTAGCCACAGCTTCTGTAAAGACTGTCTGCAGAGCTGGTGGGCAGAGAGACAAACACGGGAGTGTCCAGTTTGTAAGAGAAGATATTCAAAGGACTTACCACCTTTAAGTCTGACATTAAAGAACCTGTGTGAGACCTTCTTACAGGAGAGAGATCAGAGAGCTTCAGAGGATCTCTGCAGTTTGCACTCTGAAAAACTCAAACTCTTCTGTCAGGACCATCAGCAGCCGGTGTGTCTCGTCTGCAGAGACTCAGAACAACACAGCAACCACAGATTCAGACCCATCAATGAAGCTGCACGACAACACAAGAAGAAACTTCAGGAAACTCTGGAGCCTTTAAAGGAGAAGTTAAATGTTTGTGAAGAAGTTAAAGTGAAGTTTGATCAGACAGCAGAACACATGAAGGTCCAGGCCCGACACACAGAGAGGCAGATTAAGGATCAGTTTAAGAAGCTGCACCAGTTTCTAGCAGAGGAAGAGGAGGCCAGGATGGCTGCACTGAGGGAGGAAGAGGAGCAGAAGAGTCAGATGATGAAGGAGAAGATGGAGGCTCTGAGCAGAGAGATAGCAGCTCTTTCACACACAGTCAGAGCCACAGAGGAGCAGCTGAGAGCTGAAGACGTCTCATTCCTGCACAACTACAAGGCTGCAGTGGAAAGAGTCCAGCAGCGCCCCCTGCTGGAGGATCCACAGCTGCCCTCAGGAGCTCTGATAGACCAGGCCAAACACCTGGGCAACCTGAGCTTCAACATCTGGAACAAGATGAAGGACATGGTCTCCTACACTCCTGTGGTTCTGGACCCAAACACTGCTCATTCAAAACTCATCCTGTCTGAAGATCTGAGCAGTGTGACAGCAGGACAGAAACAGAAGCTTCCTGATAATCCAGAGAGGTTTGACTATTACTGGTCTGTCCTGGGCTCTGAGGGCTTTAACTCAGGGACTCACAGCTGGGACGTCGAGGTTGGAGACAGTACAGACTGGTTACTGGGTGTGTTAGCAGAGTCTGTCCAGAGGAAGGGATTCATACAGTCTGGATTATGGAGAATAATGTTATACTATGGTGAATACTCAGTGTTTTCACCATCAGCTCCACATATTGTTCTCGTAGTGCAGAAGAAGCTCCAGAGGATCAGAGTGAATCTGGACTGGAACAGAGGAAAGCTGTCGTTCTCTGATCCTGATACTAACACATACCTACACACCTTCACACACACTTTCACTGAGAGGATGTTTCCATTCATTTACACTGCAGAAGAACTCCCACTGAAGATATCACCCCTGAAGGTGTGTGACAGTGGAACAGAGCAGGTAAAGAAGTATTTCATCTCTGGAAAGACGGCCCTTAAATAAAACTTTCTCTCTCTGCAGTAGAAAGACAAATATTATTTAACTTGATGCTACATGAGCAGAGAAAACAGAGTAAAAGGACTGTGGTGTTCACTTCTACTCAAAAGGTAGAAAGACCAAAACACCCAGAGTTCACAGCGCTGCACTGGATTGGATGAGGCTCGGTTTTGGATCAGAGAAAGTTCTGAAAGTGGAGACAGTGAGGCGGCTAGATGGTGACAAACAATATTGTGTTGCGGCTGAACGTTGAAAAACATTTTATATCCACAACGTTTGGCTGACAAACCTCGTTAGAAGCTGAACCATCTGTCAGAACTCCCAGACCCAGAGATCAACAGAACAATTACTTTGGACCTGACAAACATTTTAAAATCATTTATTCACGATCATAATAATGTTTTTTAGGAAAAGAGAGACTTTCATTCTGCACCGTTCTACGAGCTCTGTAGATGTTTTATTTAAAATTATCTGTCAATGTCATAAGGGTAGTTTTCTCTCCTTTCTCAAATGTTCAGGTGTTAATCACGAACCACCACTTCTAAAATGCAAGTTCTTTTTATATGCGAGGGTGAGCAGTACTCAAAAACCCAAACACCATATTACACAGAAAACATTCATTGTGCAAGATCTAGGAAGAAATGATAATTGTTTTAGGGCAATGTCCTTTCTTAAAATGGGGAAATGTTCTCTAAAAAGGAGAATTAAAACAATGTTAAATTCAACAGTCCCAGAGCTCACGACTATGATCCAGTCTTTGTCCTCCTGTATTTTAGTGTCGTCTCTCTTTCGCCACGCCGGTTGGCCACCGCGAGCCGTCCTCCACTGAAAATCTCGCTGTTGCGTGTTCTCTACCGCCGCTACGCCACATCCCGGTGTGTCAGCATCTGTTCCAAAAGCACACCTATATCTGGCACCGGGCCTGCTTGTAAATCAGTCTGTGGGCCTAACAGCCGATTGGCTGGTGCAGCTGTCAATCAAAAGAAAAAAAATACATTCCAAAAATATAACTGAAGACATTCCAAAAACACAAAAATAGATTGCTAAAACATGCAGTTAAACAAAATACACAAAACACGGCACAAAATAGAAAACAAATATAACCAGCAGTAATGCACCAATATATGACACTCAGCATGACATCAACATAAAAATGTCGTCAACATGTTGTTTAAATTAAATATCCCAGAATTCAACCTGTTAATCTTCACCTGCTCCTCCTGCTGTCTCATCATTCACAAAACATGGATGTTTATTTTTCAGTTGGTGTTTTTAGTTGGACAGTTTGCTTTGTGTTTCTATTGTCGACCTTTTCATGGATAAAATGGTTTCTTAGTTTTTGACTTTAATGTTACGGTTATTCAAAAATAATAATAAAAAAAACCCAAACATGTTAGGAGTAATATTCTGGTAAAAGACCTTAAGAGAAGCTTTTCTATTCTAATTTTGTTTTCTCAAAATGATCAGAAACAGAGGTCCCCCCTTAGATAATGGAGAGATGTAGTACCCTGTTGGCATATAGATGTGTATGTGTGTGTATTTGTGTCTGTGAGTGTATGCTAGTGCGTGCGTGCGTGCGTGTGTGCGCGTGAGTGTGTGTGTTTGAAGAACCGAATAAAGGATGGGCACAAATAAACAAATCAATTAATAACTACTTGTTTCATCTTTCAGCTCTAAAAACTTTATATCGAATTCTAGTCCACATTATAAAGTTTCCAAACAATAAAATCGAAGTGTTGTTAATAATGAAATGTTTGTAATAAAATAAATATATTAAATGATCAAAAATACTGTATATGAACCTTTTTTGTTCTCCTTTGATGTAATAAAGTCACAATACTGATTCTGTGTGTTTTCAGTCTCCATCAGTTGAACTCTGCTGTCAGTCGTCATTAATATTGTAGATATTAAAACTTTGAATTGCTCCAAAACTACGTAACGCCCCTTTAATGCTGATTATTGGGCCCTTAGGTCATAAACAGTTGCATTTGTCTTCAGTCAGTGTGACTAAACTCTCAGTCTCTTACTGAGGACACTCTTTGTAAATATCTGCAGATTTACTTACAGAAGCCCTTTTCTGATAGATAAGGCGGCACATTTGCTCCAATGTAAGGCCGGCTAATTGCTGCCTTCTCTATCTAAATACGAGGACTAGCATTCCTTCTTTTTCAAAAGCCGCCACTGGGGTATGCGTAAACATGTGACGTGACGTGAAGCACGAAGTTGGGCTGTGAACAGTGACAACGAATTTGTCTTCAAACCAAGAGCTTTGCATTGCACCCCATTGGAGTTTAGAACTGGGTTGTTAGCGGGGGGCTTTTAATTTGAAAGTAGCGACCGTTCATAGCTTTCCGGCCACTACACAGCTGGCAGACACAATCAAACAGCTCCGCTAGCTGTCAGCTACAGAGACCGAGGAGACGCTGCATCTCCTGGATCTCAGCAGCTTTCCAGTTGCTCATCTTAATGTCCGTGGATGAAGTGATGGACTGACTGCTGTTATCAGCTGTTTCCTGTTTTTAAAACTCCCGGCTGTGGCCCACACAACAGTGCAGGTCATCGACACCTCCTCCCATCTCACGCAGAGGCCGGCACATTTACGCCTTGTTTTTAGATAGCAATGGAGGCGGAAATAAGTGTACCCTCTGAGGCGGCATATAGGCGGCCCAAAACAGGCCGCCTATATGCCGCCTTCTGTCTTAAACCGCGGACCGGGCCGGCAAAAGGGCAGCCAATTGGCAGCTTATTTCCCAGTGTAAAAATGACTAGAGTCAAATGAATATTAACTGAACAAAACAGACTGTGTTAAAGCAACTGGTCAACAGAAACACGTGTTTCACTGCTTCCTGTCTCAACACAACAAATATTGTGATCTAAATATCTTAGTGTGGGCTCAATCTGAATCCTTTCATAAAGATTGTGATCATTTCAAATTTATGTTAAATAGTAATTTGTAAAATGTTTTTGGATCAAGGCTGAACAACAAATAAACAGAACATATGACAATATTGTCAGGTTAAAGCTGTAGTCTGTAACTATTTTTTTGTTATATTTGCTAAAATTGTCTTTATGATCTGACAGTAGATGAAGATACAGGTCAGCTGTCTGTGGGTCCACCCAGTGGCTGTAATTTGATTTGCAAGAATCTACCGCTCCCGGCTAAATACAACCAATCAGGAGCCAAGGGAAATGTCTGAGAACTGTCAATCACTCTCGTGCATACACTGCTGGCAGCCCCGTCACACAGCCTGTACTCGCCGGGAAATGCCCAACCATTGTCCACGTCAAAGAGAAGAAATAGGAAGACTGATGAAGAAAAGCAGTGTCAAAACAAAGAATTGGACCGAGCCAGAGAGAAAACAAGAATTAATATCGGAGCGTTATTTCAGAAGTGGAGGAGCTGCGGGATCTGTAAGGACTTTTCTGCTGAACAGGTAGGGACCCTGCTTGATATATGTTTCATTATATGTTTTAACCACAAGGCTAAGATGGCGGAGGTTACAGTAATATTCGTACATATGGCCGTACAATGTTGCAGTCGAGCTACGTAGCTTGTTGCTAAATCTAGCTTGTTAGCTTGTATGCTAACTCCAGTGTTTAGCTCTGTCTCTATGGCTACTGGTTAGCAAAAGTGTCTTTAAGTGATCGGGCAGCTATAACGCTAGTTTGTGTTCAGGACGCTCTGAAGTGGTTGAATTGGTTTAGAGAAATAACGTTACATGCTTCAGAAAGGCAGCATGGTGATGGTGATTACCTGAATGATTACCTGGTAACTTCGTCTACAGCGATGTGAGGAATATTGTTTGTTACTCAGGGTAACAACAGTGATTCAGCATGAGGCACTCGTCAATGTAATTTAGTTATATTGGTCAGAAATAGAACAATCAGAGCTCATGTTGTTGTTGTTATTCTGAATGTGACATCTTGGTTATCTGGCGTCCTCTGTTACCGTGGTTACAAGCCTGTTTGTGCATGGCAGGCTCCTCCTCTGTGGGCGGGGCTTAGAAGGCAGAGAAGGAAGAAGGACTGACCTGGGAGCTGCATCATTCTAATGTTCTCCACTTTTTTTTCTCAAAACTCCAGATTGCAGCTTTAATATATTTTGAGGTATAATATTTCCTCTTGAGAAGTTTTAGAAATGAATTGATCATTAATATAAGTAATAACACAATAGAGACCACTGGAGTTCAGGCAGTGCTGGCGCTGGTTTTGATGGGACTATAGCCGCTTAAACAACAACAACAAGTGGATCAGATTAAATTCCTGCCACAAATCATTACTTTGGACTGAAACACTCCTCTGAGTCACATGTGAACCAACAGCATTCCGTAGAGGTCTGACAAAGCTCCGCCCTCACCTGACTCACCTGAGACAAACCAAGAAACAGTTTTTCAGTGTGTGTGTGTGTGTCTTTAGTACAGAACCACAGGCGATCAGATCCACCTTCAGACTGAACCAACAACGTCCTCTGAGCGAGTTCATCTGCAGGAGAGAGGAGGAGGAAACTACAACACTGCAGACGCTCCACACACTGAAGGTGAGTCCGACCAGAACAAGAACTGAAAGTAAACTTCAGTGAAGTGAAGGAGGAAGTGGAGCTGTGACTGACTGTACTGTCTGCTGTGTTCACAGCGTCACTCAGAGACAAAATGGCTTCCAGGTTAGAGGAGGATCTCTGCTGTCCGGTGTGTCATGATGTCTTCAGAGAGCCTGTCGTTCTGTCATGTAGCCACAGCTTCTGTGAAGACTGTCTGCAGAGCTGGTGGACAGAGAGACAAACACGGGAGTGTCCAGTTTGTAAGAGAAGGTCTTCAATGGACCGACCACCTGTTAGTCTGGTGTTAAAGAACCTGTGTGAGACCTTCTTACAGGAGAGAGATCAGAGAGCTTCAGAGGATCTCTGCAGTCGGCACTCTGAGAAACTCAAACTCTTCTGTCTGGACCATCAGCAGCCGGTGTGTCTCGTCTGCAGAGACTCAGAACAACACACCAACCACAGATTCAGACCCATCGATGAAGCTGCACGACAACACAAGAAGGAACTTCAGGAAACTCTGGAGCCTTTAAAGAAGAAGTTAAAGGTTTTTGAAGAAGTTAAAGTGAAGTTTGATCAGACAGCAGAACACATGAAGGTCCAGGCCCGACACACAGAGAGGCAGATTAAGGATCAGTTTAAGAAGCTGCACCAGTTTCTAGCAGAGGAAGAGGAGGCCAGGATGGCTGCACTGAGGGAGGAAGAGGAGCAGAAGAGTCAGATGATGAAGGAGAAGATGGAGGCTCTGAGCAGAGAGATAGCAGCTCTTTCACACACAGTCAGAGCCACAGAGGAGCAGCTGAGAGCTGAAGACGTCTCATTCCTGCACAACTACAAGGCTGCAGTGGAAAGAGTCCAGCAGCGCCCCCTGCTGGAGGATCCACAGCTGCCCTCAGGAGCTCTGATAGACCAGGCCAAACACCTGGGCAACCTGAGCTTCAACATCTGGAACAAGATGAAGGACATGGTCTCCTACACTCCTGTGGTTCTGGACCCAAACACTGCTGATCCAGAACTCATCCTGTCTGAAGATCTGAGCAATGTGAGACGAGGAGAGAGACAGAAACTTCCTGATAATCCAGAGAGGTTTGATTATCACTGCTATGTCCTGGGCTCTGAGGGCTTTAACTCAGGGACTCACAGCTGGGACGTCGAGGTTGGAGACAGTACATGCTGGTCACTGGGTGTGTTAGCAGAGTCTGTCCAGAGGAAGGGACTCATACAGTCTGGATTATGGAGAATAAGGTTATTTTATGATGAATACTCAGTGTGGTCACCACCAGCTCCACCCACTGATCTCGTAGTGCAGAAGAAGCTCCAGAGGATCAGAGTGAATCTGGACTGGAACAGAGGAAAGCTGTCGTTCTCTGATCCTGATACTAACACACACCTACACACCTTCACACACACTTTCACTGAGAGGATGTTTCCATTCATTAGCACTGTGGATAAACTGAAGATATCACCCCTGAAGGTGTGTGTGACAGTGGAACAGAGCAGGTAAAGAAGTATTTCATCTCTGGAAAGACGGCCCTTAAATAAAACTTTCTCTCTCTGCAGTAGAAAGACAAATATTCTTTAACTTGATGCAACACGAGCAGAGAAAACAGAGTAAAAGGACTGTGGTGTTCACTTCTATTTTCCTAAAAATATTAATGTTAATGTGAAACTCATCCATACTAGTGGCCATAGGCAGTCTTACCTATGTTTCAACCGTTTCAATTGAAACGGGCCCCTGCAGCCTGGGGTACAGCTGCGCCGATCCCGTGGGTGCTCCGGTGCTCGAGCACCCACTGACAACGTTGAGCACCCACTGGCCAATCGGGATGGCCGATCAAAAAAAAAAAAACCTTGTGTGCGAGGTATCGACTGCTGTCACCTCTGTGCCGGGACAGGAAAATACTGGCCTGCAGATGTTGAGCTACATCTACACCAACAACCTGCTGGACCTGTACCCAAACCTCAGCATCGCCCTCGGACTGATGTTGACAGTCCCCGTGACTGTAGCAACCGGAGAGTGGAGTTTCTCCCGCTTGAAACTAATAAACACACCTGAGGTCAATGATGCTGCAGGAGTGACTGTCAGCCCTCGCTCAAATCTCAATTGAGCACGACGTCACAAGATCACTCGAAGGAGCTGACATAATTAGAGCATTCTCAGCACTGAAAACAGAAAGGGCAGATTTCTGTAAAAGACGAGTCTGTCTGTAGCCTGTCTGTTCTTTTCCTGCACGCTGTCCGTGGTGCTGAAATAATGCGGAGCACGTGGCGCTTATAGGCTACTTTTGTTGCCAATTTTCAAGTTCATGAATGTTATAGGTGTTATAGTTTTGTATTGTAATAAGATACCTGTTCGTGTCTTAAAATGCACATGAATATGAAAAAAAACAAACTTCAATCCTCGTTTTTCCCCCTGCTCATTCCTGGTTTCTTGCCCTATAGAGATTTTAACACTTGGTCACAATGTATCAAATTATATGTTTCTGATTGAGTCAGTTGGACTTCAGAAGGGCCGGAACTCAAACACTACTAGAACGGACGTAAGCGGTCATTTGGACCGCTAGATAATAAACTCTATATTCTCTCATATAGCTAAATATCCAAATTGAGTGATGAATGCATTCATTGTGTCATGATATTTTTTAAATAAACAAAATAACACCAAAATGTACATTTTGACAAAATTAATTATAGCCTACATTTATCAATATTCATATCATCGCACAGTAAACTGTAATTATTTCATATATTTACACAAGATTTTAATAGAGAAAAATCAGAACATGAAAATTAACTATTAAAAGTAACTTAACACTTAATAATATATGATCAAAAATAATAATAATCGATAAAGCTGGAAACGAGCTGATCTAAAACAAATAAATATCCGTTGTGATCACTGGGCACAGTCCGCAGACTTCCTCGGCTCTCCTCACAGTTACCACATACGGGATTGTGGCATTTCAAGTGTCCGACGTTTGGTTCCGTTTGCAGCTCTTTCGGACTGGCACTGCCTCCGTGTCTGTGTCAGCTGCTGCTGCGGTGGTTGCTTCCGCAGCTGCCCACCTTGTGCCGACTGCCGCAGCCGCTTTCCCCTCCATGTATCCAGGTTTTGAAGGCTAATGTTAAACTGTTTTTTGGTATCAGATTCATAAACGAACAAGGAAATAACAAACCGTTTTTTAATTTTTCGATTTTGGAATCTCAATTGAATATGAAAAGAACGAATGATACACGGATTTGCATCCTTTCAGGTTTCAATGCATCAGAGACGCATGGGCACAAACATATCGGTAATTAAATGTTTTATGGGATAGGGCCTCATATGTAGTATTGAAACGGGCCCCCAGATGCCTAAGGCCGCCACTGCTAGTGGCCTAGGAGTACGTTTTTTTTCCAATATGAAGTAGGCTACAGATCAGCTGACGTCGCTTAGCGGCCGAATAGGCTGGGGTGATAAGTGACTGGACTACTTGCAGAGCAAGAGTTTAGAGTGCGGAGTGCTACGAAATACGTGAACCAGAGGCAAAAAGGCTACTTTCCTAGACGACGGTCAAATATGCTTAGCAGCGGTCAATTAAACAAAAATAATTGACCGCCGAACGAAGTGAATGGAGTATTCTACAGCATTCAGAAGAGCCGTGTAATAACAAACAATATTGTGTTGCAACCAAACAGGGAAAAAATATAATATTCAGGATGTTGTTTCTTTAAAGGTGTTATTGAAAACATTCAGGCTCTAAATGTGGCATTCCATCCTCCCTTCATCACATTCACATTGTTCATTGTCAGATCCCGAGTTAGCCAGTGTCCCGGAGGCACTGGACCAGCTCTCCGTTATAAAGGGTCAGATCCCAAAACCTACAAGAGGTTACTTCAAATGTCTGACTACTTCCTCTGGTTTGGCATCTGACATGAACTGAACTTGAGTCAGATCAGCCACCAGCCCGTTAACGGCAGCTCTCCTCTAAATTATCTGAGCACTTAGTCCGGTGTTACACTTGGTATCGTGGAGTTTAGGGGCTTTTGGTAAACCCTAAGGGACTATTTCAATCTGCTAGGTCAGAGTAACCTTTAGGAATCTTTAAGGTATTTTGCATACTTAACACTAGGCGTGGAAAGGTTCATCAGAAAAATCCGTCCCGTTCGGTACGCTTGTCACGGTTCGGGGCGCGTGTGTACCGTTTGGCTCATAGGCACGTGCAACTTATTTTGTCTCATTTACTAACGAGGCGAAGCGTGTACACTCCAGAGCAGCAGGTGGCGGTACAGAGCTGGATGCCAACCACCAGTAAACAAGAAGAAGAAGCGAAGCAGTGTAGCAGATAGTAATAGAGTATCTTTGAGTCAGCTGTGGAGACGTTTGTGGGCATGGCGAGTGGAAAAGAGTCGGGGCTAGAAGATGCGCCAGCAGCACTGTATAGTTCTGCTGTATGGAACCACTTTGCATTTAGAGAGGCCTACGATGACAGCGGTAAGAAAGTTGTTGACAAAAGTGCGACATTGTGCAAGCATTGTGCAACACGTTGTTTATGCTAACAGTAACACGACTAACATGTCAGCTCATCTGCAAAGACATCATCCCAGTGAGACAACTGGCAACGCAAGGAGGAAAGGGAGAGAGTCGACAGGACAACTTCTACTCCCCGCAGCTTTTAAACAGCCTGACAGTGACAAGTCAGACGGGCAACATGCATAACGACAGGAGTGGTGTTTCATAGCCTAAGATATGCAGCCTTTCGCCGTGGTGGAGGGTGCAGGATTTTGTTGTATGATTAAAACACTCGAGCCACGATTTAAAATAAAATCCCCTCCCACAAACACTAAAGCAACACGGTAATTCCCGCACTTTATGAAGAGACCCGTTGAGGAATTGTTAGAGTTGTCTGACAGTCTATGTAGCGCCTACTAGTGATGGATGGACCTCCAGGGCTACTGAAAGTTTCCTGACTGTGACTGCCCATGTTGTAACTAGCAATGTCTCCTCTCTTGCAGTGCCAGAATCTTACCTACTTTTAACCTCAGATTGTCACAATGATGTATCAAATGTCAGACTGCCTCATTCTTTCAGTTTTAACCTGACTATACAAGACATAATTGATTTTCCTAACGATCAGTGTATATCGAACCGAACCGAAAACCTTGACCACAAAACCGTGATATTAACTGAACAGTGGATTTTATGAACCGTTCCACCCCTACTTAACACCTAACTTTTTACTTCCATCAAAGAGACATGTAATCAATGTCCACAACTTTAAGTTTAACTATATTATGTTGGTTTTATTGCAGACTTTAGCAAGGGCAAAGCATACAGTGCAATACTTATTCCATTTAATATCAATTATTATCAAAAATCCTGATTGATAACATCACAATACCGTATTTTCCAGATTATAAATCGCACTTTTTTTCATAGTTTGGCTGGTCCTGCAACTTATAGTCTGGAAAATAAGGTACTGTAAATAACAAATTATTCTAAAAGAGCTGTGGCCTGGTTAAAAATACTTAAATGTAGGTGAGATGGAGAGGGTCAGGTCTTTCCGTGGCTTGCCCTTCCCTTCCTGCTGGAATTCCAAGCAGAATGCCACATTGTTTCGAATGTAAATATATGTCACTGATTATAATGAAATATCTATTATGAAATATCCAATAGTTATCTTGCACGGTTTTCACGTTTTAGGCTTGTCAATCACTGCAGCATTCGAGCCAGTGATTAATACGGAGCATGAAGCCATAATTGGTGGTTTTAAATGCCTTTACTGGCTCCTAAAGCATGAAATTGCACGGCATACAAAATAACTTTCAACATGGATTCAAGGCAGTATGGAACCACTCTAAACTCCACTATGTCATGAACCTGTTACCTGTAGGGCACTGCCATCAGTCAGTTGAACCTTTAAGATATTTTGCACACTTAACACCTAACTGTAGGGCCGCCCTTCCAACCTACCAACAGGCTTAGCAAGTTTTCTGGGGAAAACCCTGACTCCAATATCCAAATTGTAATCCGCAGCATGTTGGCTAAAATGGTTAATCTGTTGTGCTCTTATTCCCTTAGTCTGTTTCTGGTGAAAATTTCTTGAAGTCCTTTCTACGATGTTTGGGCTGCTCACATATGTCTCGTGCTGCTTCAAGGCTTGAGCGAGTGGAAGAACGCTCTTTACTCCGTGCTTCTCGGTTTATAGACTCTTTTGCTTTTGACAGTGGCATGGTTTATGTACTTATTAGGACATTTTCCCAGCTATCTCTCCGTTCAATGACTAACAATCCCTTGATAACTAACAGTTTTGTAATGATCTGACTGTTCTTTCCTTTAAGTTTCTAAACTTTTAATACATCCATTTTAATCACAACTGAACATTACACGTTCTTTTACTGTAATCACAGCAATTTTAATACTTAACTCTATTGTGATCATGACAGAATCATCACCCTGTTGACAGAGCCTGAATGTAACACTTCCCCTTTTTCTACCAAACAGTGATGTGTCACTTCCTCTTGGCCTTCCAACACTATTGTTTTAACATTTGCTTCATTAAGCTCCTGAACTTTAACACAATGCAGCAGGCAGAGCTTTGATATATATCCCAGAATCATTTCAGGACTATGTATAATGTACATTACTTGAATATGTGTTTGGCAGGAGTAAATAGATCTCAACTTTTCTAACACTGTGTGTGTGTGTGTGTGTGTGTGTGTGTGTGTGTGTGTGTGTGTGTGTTTAAGTCTCCTCTTTGATAGGTAGACGTCACTAAAGGATACAAGTATCCTCATGGGAATTTCTTTAAAAGAAATTAAAAATCACATATGAAGTAATATTCTGGTAAAAGAGCTTAAAAGAAGCTCCAGAAAGAAAGGTCCCCTCTTAGATAATGGAGAGATGTAGTGCCCTGTTGGCATATAGATGTGTGTGAGTGTGTTTGTGTGAGTGTGTGTGTGTGTGTGTGTGTGGGTGTGTGTGTGTGTGTGTGTGTGTGTGTGTGTGTGTGAGAGAGAGTGTGTTTGTGTGTGTGTGTGTGTGTGTGTGTGTGTGTGTGTCTGTTTCTGTGTGTATGTTTGAAGATCCAAATAAAGGATGGGCACAAATAAACAAATCAATTAATAACTACATGTTTCATTGTTCAGATCCAAAAACATTATTTCAAATTCTATTCCAAATTATAAAGTTTCCAAACAATAAAATCAAAGTTTTGTTAATATATGGAATATTTGTAATAAAATAAATATATTAAATGATCGAACATACTGTATATGAACCTTTTTGTTCTCCTTTGATGTAATAAACTCACAATGATTCTGATTCTGAGTGTTTTCAGTCTCCATCAGTTGAACTCTGCTGTCAGTCGTCTGTTCAGTGAGAGGACGAGTCGTTCTATATTTAAGGTGGACGTCTCAGTTTGGGTTCATGTGATGTTGTTGACTGAAGAACTGAATCTCTCTCTGCTGTTTCTCTCTTCATAAAGGGTCAAAAATGCAAATATAAATATGAGAAAACAAGTAAAATAACCAACAATGAATAAGGACAATAGGAGAAATGAAAACAGAAAGATAAATGAAGTGACAGTGAGCTCCAGACATGTTTGATATCTGCCTGGATGTGATGAGTTCTGCAGGTTTTCTTTCTGCAGCTCTGGGTTGTGCAGCTTGCAGGACCAAATCAAATCAAATCAAATCAATTTTATTTATATAGCCCAAAATCTCTCTGTCCTTAGGCCCTCGATTCGAGTGAGGAAAAACTTGTTGATGGAAAAAAAAACCTTTTAACAGGGTAAAAAAACAAAACAATGGAAGAAACCTCAGGAAGAGCCACAGAGGAGAGATCCCTCTTCCAGGATGGACAAACATACAATAGATGTCACGTGTACAGAAAGGAGCAACAAATCAGTTTACAAGTTACATTAACAGAAAGTCTGATACAAATCATATGTAAAGTGAGTGGATCCAGGAGACGGCTGGATGAGGCATCACCAAATGGTGCTCGAGCCACATGACCTCTTGTCCAACATGGTGACCTGGAACAGGACAGGCCACACAAGATAATTAGTAATAGACAGAGAGGGGCATCAAGATTTACAGAAATATAGATATGAGGAGATAGTGAAGCAGAGGAGAGCAATGATCCAGCGGAGCCCAGGGTGTGACGATCTAGATCGGTCAGAATTTCAAGGCAGCAGCTATCAGGAGGCAGCAAACATCAGCTCTGGTTACATTTACAGCTCAGAATTGTCTGTTAGACAACTTGTTGTTGTTTTTGAGGCTGAGAGATGCAACAAGGGTCAGAGTCAGAGTCAAATCGAGGACGACGAGATGGTTTCTGGTTCAGCCCGATGACAAACAACCTTATGTAACACATGGAGCTGGGGAAGCAGTGAAGTTTGGTCATTTTTCTACGGAAACAGTTTGAATGAATTTTAGTTGTTTTTATTGAAACTGTTTCGATAGAAAAATGACCAAACTTAACTGCAAATCCTGTTCAATGATGAAGTAATGACAATGAGATTGATTATTGGGATCACCTCAATAATATCAGCAGCCAAATCTGCCTTCTACCTGTCCAAAGCTCTGCCTTGAACCCCAGGAAACTATTCTCCTGGTTCTCTTCTCTCCTCACCCCTCATATCCCACCCCCTCCTTCCTCCCTCATTGCTGATGACTTTGTAACTTACTTCACCAAGAAAGTAAAAGACATCACTCATTTACACCTATGCCCATTCAGTAAGCACCTCCTCCGACCCTCGCCTCCGATGGCCTTACTTGCTTCAGCCCTCTCTCCTCTGAAGATATTCTCACACTCGTGGTGTCTAACCGTGTCACCATCTGTTCCCTCCACCCGATTCCTTCCTCTCTTCTTCAAGACATCTATCATGACATCCTGCCTTTCCTCACCACTCTGATCAACTCCTCCCTCACTTCAGGCATTATTCCAGCTCCTTTCAAGACAGCCACTGTAAAGCCACTCCTAAAGAAACCCACCGTAGACCAAGCTGATATCCGAAACTACAGACCTGTATCCCTTCTTTCATTCTTCTCTAAAACCCTGGAACATGCAGTCTACAACCAACTGTCATTCTATCTTTCAGAAAATGACCTCCTTGACCCAAATCAGTCAGGCTTCAGAACTGGTCACACCACTGAGACGGACCTCCTCACTGTGACTGAGTCGCTCGGTGCCACCAGACCCTCGTCCCACTCGTCAGTCCTCATTCTCTTCGACTTATCCTCTGTGTTTGCCACAGTCAACCACAAAATCCTCCTCTCCTCTCTGTCTGAACTCAGCATTGCTGAGTCTGCTCTGACCTGGTTCACATCATACCTGACAAATCGCACCTTTAAGCTCACATGGAACGGCTCTTTTTCCAAACTCTGCTTTCTGGAAACTGGTGTCCCTCAAGGCTCAGTATTAGGACAGCTTCTGTTTTCACTATACACTAGATTACTAGGCTCTGCAATCACATCACAGGGATTCTCTTACCACTGTTATACTGACGACACTCAACTGTTGCTCTCGTTTTCCCTTTATCCCTCTCCAACACCCATGTTGCGACACGCATCTCGGAATGTTTGCCAGACATCTGCGCTTAGACAGCTGCGCATCACCTCAAACTCAACCTTGGCAAACTGGAACTCCTCCTCATCCCGGGGAAAAACTGCCCTCACATGGACCTGTCAGTCACTGTCAAGGACGTCACAGTATCATCTTCTTTGATGGCGAGGAACCTGTGTGTACTCCTCGACGACAGACTGTCCTGCGCCCCCCACATCACTGCTGTGGCCCAATCCTGCAACTCCTGGTCCAAGCGCTGGTCATCTCCCGCCTGGACTACTGCAACTTCCTCTTGACTGGACTCCCAGCCTCTGTGACTAAACCACTACAGCATATCCAGAATGCTGTAGCACGCCTGGTTTACAATCTTACCAAAATCTCCCATGTGACATGCCTCCTCCGTGACCTCCACTGGCTTATTGTTGTGGCCCACATCCGATTCAAAGACAACTGCACCCGTCTACCTCCAAACACTGGTCAGACCACACAGCCCGGCGACAGCACTTCGCTCTTCTTCATCAGCTGGCCGGCTTGTACCCTCATCGCTGAGAGCAAACAAAGCCCGCTCAGCGAAGTCGCAACTGTTCTCTGTTTTGGCGCCTCAGTGGTGGAACGAACTCCCGACCAGGAGTGTGTCAGAGTATGTCCTGCGAACCCCCCCCCCGAAAAAAACCCAAAAACTGTATGCACTAGTATGTTCGTGTCTTTAGCACTTCAATCATAGCACTCATGCACTTAAAGCAGCTACGAGGGCTTGACAATTGGTTCTGTATTTCTTATACTCCATCGACGGTGATGCGTTGTGGTTTCTCTCTTGTGACAAACATACTTATTGTAAGTCACTTTCGACAAAAACATTTGCTAAATGCCCTAAATGTAAATGTAAATGTGATTTTAAATAATCTGGGGTAACCATGTAATTAAATTGTTGTTAGAATAAAAGTAATTTAAGGGTCAAACATTCCAGATGTCACGTTGGTGAGTGAATGAGATAATGAGGTCGTTGTAATGAAGGGTTTTCATGTGAGCAGATCATTAAAACCACTTCAGTTCTTCACCTCCAGACTCTCTTCATGTTTCACCAAAATTGGAATCAGAAGACAATGATTTTCACTGGCTGATTTTAAACAAATTAAATGATCAAACTCATCCATGACAGAATAAACTGAATAAACAAACTGACGGTTTGACAGAAACTGACAGTCAGTGTGACTAAACTGTCAGTCTCTAACTGAGGACACTCTTTGCAAATATCTGTAGATTTTACAGAGTCAAATGAATATTAAGTGAACAAAACAGACTCTGTGTTTAAGTAACTGGTCAACAGAAACACCTGTTTCACTGCTTCCTGTCTCTCAACACAACACACATTGTGATCTAAATATCTCAGTGTGGCTCAATCTGAATCATTTCATACAGATTGTAACTATTTAAAATTAGGTATGTTGAATAATTGTTTGCAAAATGTTTTTGGATAGAGGCTGGACAACAAATAAACAGAACATGAAGATATTGGTGCCAAATAAATGTGACAATATAATCAAGTTAATATATTTTTAGGTTCACATTTTATCTTGAAAATTATTCATCTTTAATATAAGTTATAACATAATAGAGAACACTACAGTTCAAGGCAGTGCTGGTGCTGGTTCTGACTACAGCCCCTCCAACAACAACAACAAGTGTATCAGATTACATTTCCTGCAATGAATCAGTTCTTTAGACTGAAACACTACCCCGAGTCACATGTGAACCAACAGCATTCAGCAGAGGTCTGACAAAGCTCCGCCCACATCTGACTCACACAAGACAAACTAGGAAACAGTTTGTTGGGGTGTGAGTGTGTGTGTGTGTGTGTGTGTGTCTTTAGTACAGAACCACAAATAGACGATCAGATTCACCTTCAGACTGAACTAACAACGTCCTCTGAGTGAGTTCATCTACAGGAGAGAGGAGGAGGAAACTACAACACTGCAGACGCTCCACACACTGAAGGTGAGTCCGACCAGAACCAGAACTGAAAGTAAACTTCAGTGAAGTGAAGGAGGAAGTGGAGCTGTGACTGACTGTACTGTCTGCTGTGTTCACAGCGTCACTCAGAGACAAAATGGCTTCCAGGTTAGAGGAGGATCTCTGCTGTCCGGTGTGTCATGATGTCTTCAGAGAGCCTGTCGTTCTGTCATGTAGCCACAGCTTCTGTGAAGACTGTCTGCAGAGCTGGTGGACAGAGAGACAAACACAGGAGTGTCCACTTTGTAAGAGAATATCTTCAATGGATCTACCTTTAAACCTGTTGTTGAAGAACCTGCGTGAGACCTTCTTACAGGACAGAGATCAGAGAGCTTCAGAGGATCTCTGCAGTCGGCATTCTGAGAAACTCAAACTCTTCTGTCTGGACCATCAGCAGCCGGTGTGTGTCGTCTGCAGAGACTCAGAACAACACACCAACCACAGATTCAGACCCATCGATGAAGCTGCACAACAACACAAGAAGAAACTTCAGGAAACTCTGGAGCCTTTAAAGAAGAAGTTAAAGGTTTTTGAAGAAGTTAAAGTGAAGTTTGATCAGACAGCAGAACACATGAAGGTCCAGGCCCGACACACAGAGAGGCAGATTAAGGATCAGTTTAAGAAGCTGCACCAGTTTCTAGCAGAGGAAGAGGAGGCCAGGATGGCTGCACTGTGGGAGGAAGAGGAGCAGAAGAGTCAGATGATGAAGGAGAAGATGGAGGCTCTGAGCAGAGAGATAGCAGCTCTTTCACACACAGTCAGAGCCACAGAGGAGCAGCTGAGAGCTGAAGACGTCTCATTCCTGCACAACTACAAGGCTGCAGTGGAAAGAGTCCAGCAGCGCCCCCTGCTGGAGGATCCACAGCTGCCCTCAGGAGCTCTGATAGACCAGGCCAAACACCTGGGCAACCTGAGCTTCAACATCTGGAACGAGATGAAGGACATGGTCTCCTACACTCCTGTGGTTCTGGACCCAAGCACTGCTGGTCTAAAACTCATCCTGTCTGAAGATCTGAGCAGTGTGAGGCGAGGAGAGAGACAGAAGCTTCCTAATAATCCAGAGAGGTTTGATTATAACTTCTCTGTCCTGGGCTCTGAGGGCTTTAACTCAGGGACTCACAGCTGGGACGTCGAGGTTAAAGACAGTACAGACTGGGTACTGGGTGTGTTAGCAGAGTCTGTCAAGAGAACGGGAGTTATACTGTCTGGATTATGGAGAATAATGTTTTACAAAGGTAAATACTCAGTGCGGTCAGGATCGGCTCCTGACAGTGATCTCGTAGTGCAGAAGAAGCTCCAGAGGATCAGAGTGAATCTGGACTGGAACAGAGGAAAGCTGTCGTTCTCTGATCCTGATACTAACACACACCTACACACCTTCACACACACTTTCACTGAGAGGATGTTTCCATACATTGCCACTGTGGATAACCTGAAGATATCACCTCTGAAGGTGTGTGTGACAGTGGAACAGAGCAGGTAAAGAAGTATTTCATCTCTGGAAAGATGGTCCTTAAATAAAACTTTCTCTCTCTGCTGTAGAAAGACACAATTTCTTTTAACTTGATGCTACATGAGCAGAGAAAACGGGCTGTGGTGTTCCCTTCTACTCAAAAGGTAGAAAGACTACAACACCCAGAGTTCACAGCGCTGCACCAGATTGGACGGGGCTCGGTTTTGGATCAGAGCAAGTTCTGAAAGAGGAGACAGTGAGGCGGCTGGATGGTGACGAACAATATTGTGTTGCAGCTGAACGGTGAAAAACTTTAATATCCAGGATGTTGTTTCTTTAAAGGTGTTATTGAAAACATTCAGGCTGTTAATTAGATTTGCACAATATTGGAAAAAACTGACATTGCGATTTTTTTAACCCTGCAATATATATTGCGATATGAAAAAAAAGCAAGAATTTTTCCGTATCCGAATCTTACCGTACTGAGCTGTGTGGTACCGACGTAAATGGTCAAACAATTTAGTTGTGTCACCTCTGGTTGTGGCAACAGATGCAACACACTGTCGTCACAGAACACGTGTTTGGTCAAAATCATCCTTCTTGTAGCCGAAATAACTCCAGATAACTGACGTTGCTTTTCTTTTTGGCACCAAGTCTTAATTTTCCCAATTTGCTCTTGTTGTTGCTCATTTTTCAATTTTGTTACCAGCGACTCACATGCTCAGGGGCGTGGTCTGCTTCGGCACACTGAATAACAACTAATGTGATTGATGGATCGCTGCACATGCAGAGTCTGCATGCACAGTGTGTGTCAGGTACGATTGAAATTAGATGAGATCATTTGCCTCCAACATCGCAGGCCGTGCCATGTGACTATTGCGCACACGTATATCGCAATGACGATGCTCAAACGATATATCGTGCAGCTCTACTCTAAATGTGGCGTTCCATCTCCTCCTTCCATCATGTTCACGTTGTTCATGTTTTTAAGGAAAAGAGAGACTTTTATTCTGCACCGTTCTACGAGTTTTGTAGATTTTTTTTTTAAAGGATTTGTCAACATAGAAATGTCGTCAGCAAATAATTCAACCTGTTAATCTTCACCTGCTCCTCCTGCTGTCTCATTATTCACAAAACATGGATGTTAATTTTTTTGTTTTGTTTATTTTAGTTACACATTTTGCTTTGCGTTTCCATTGTTGACCTTTTCACAAATAAAATGATTTTTAGTTTGTGACTTCAATGTGACAGTTATATAATAAAAATAAAATAATTAAAAGATCAAATATGAAGTAATTTTCTGGTAAAAGACCTTTAAATAATTTTTTCTATTCCATTTTTGTTTTTTTTCAATGAGCAGAAACAGAGGTCTCCCTTTAGATAGTTGAAAGATGTAGTCCTCTGTTGGCACTATAAACATGTATTTATGTGTGTGAGTGCATATTTGTGTTTATACAGGTGTTATATCCCTGCATATGTTCATGTATGTCTGACTGAGTGAACATCTCTATAAGCCTCCATTAAGTGGAGGGATTAGCAGCTGGGATGGTGACAGTTGGATTAAACTGAGCAGAATACCGGAGCCAGTAACCACGGCAACAGGGTTGACGGTTCGAATCCCTTGGAGTCTGTGCAGGAACACGGTGAGCTTCTGGTAGATCGGCCTGATGGTCTATTAAGTTTTTCTCAGACACTGTACTGATTTTGTGAAAAGACACAACAACTTTTCGATTTTTCTAACACAATGTGGGGAAAAATTGTGTTGGTTGCTAATGGAAAACAGGAGAAAAGTGTGATTACAAAGGCAATGAGGCACTCCAGAAAATAAATGTAAATTCATGTGAAATTGAATTTATAAAGCCAACATGTTTCAACTGTTAGGTCTTCATCAGGGAGGATATGCAAATATGAGTAAACACTTAAAAAATCTAAAAGAAACTACAAAACACAGCAGAGAAATAAAAGCAGATTTCAAGAATGTCCCAAAGATGTCACATTTTTGTTTTTGTTTTATTCATGTGTACATATTTGTTTAACAGCGAGAGAAGTAAACATTTAATTTGTGAATGAATGACAAAAGACAATAAGGTGGAAAGACAGAAAGAAGAGAGAATAACAGAGATCAAGATAAAATCCCTGAGCGGTGTAAAAACTAGTTAATATCTATCATGAGAGTGCAGAACGTAGGAGTTAATATCAATCAAACGTTAAAGGAAAGAGGTCGATGTGTCAGATCTGATGTGGTGTGGACCGGAAGAGACTGGTTGGTGGACCTGAGCGGTCTTGGTCGGGTGCTGGGAGTCAAACCGTGGAGTGCTTTAATATCACATAATAAAAAAAGGACTGAAAAGAGGGATGCTCACGCTTACGGGAACCCGTTTTTAAACCTTTCAGCATCGTTCTGCACGTACAGCCGATGTGAGAGTGAAGCCGGACTCACTCCCGCATTCAGAGACTTCAGAAGAAAAGAATAGTTTTTAGGAACAAGCTGCCTTTCACCATAGAATTTATGTTAATCAAATTTAAGAGCAGAACCTGACAGCATCTGTAAACTGTTGTTGTGTTTCAGTGACCCTGTGGTCTGATGGATACACCTCATTGAAATGCATGCTGGGAGGCTGTTCGCCGGCTGCTGACGGAGGTTAATTCAGAGATAAATACAGAAGCCCGGGAGAGGGCCCAGCTCTCCTCATCAACATATCTTAACGAGATAGGACAGCTTTAATTAAAATGAAATCATTTAATGGATTTTGTAATTAAAGCAGAGTGAGATGACGGCTGGTCGGTCGGGCCGGCAGAACCTCCCCTCCCTCTGAACCGGGTCAATTTATTAACACTGATTGAACTTTTATCAGCCAATCAAAGCCTCCTGGATTCTGGAGGTAAACACGTTTATTCTCTCCATCGATATCCAGAAAATCCTGCTGCGTTTAGACGTGAACTGAACCCAATCTGAGATCGATCAAGAGATTACAGCCAGTCTAATCTAAAAACTAAAAGATATATTTAAAGGTTTAACTCATGCAGATAGTTTTGGTTTTATTTGTCAAGGTTTTGGGATACATGATGTCATCCTCTGCCACAATACAATACAGATGTAAAGATTTATTTTTTGTGCTGCAAAAGAAAAATCATATTTAAAAACACAGAAGCTGAGCAGGAGACAAAGACAACAAACAGCCACACGAGCCGACCGCGTGACGTGAAACAGACCAAATTATCTCCCTATACCTACATATATATAAATATATGAATATGTATAAATATATATATTCTTTCTCTTCTATTTTACCCCCATGCTGATGGAACGTAGTTGTAAACTGGTGTTGCATCATTCTCCTGAACAACTGCAGCAGCTGGGGACTGAAAAACAAAACTACAACGGTTCCATACAGCTCATCCAACAGAATCAAGTCTCCTGAAGCCCCAAAGATCCCAAATTTATTCAAAAAGACACCTTCCCCCCTTTTCTTTTTGGGTGAACTGTTCCTTTAACCATCTGTCCTGCAGGTTAAGTTCAGCAGTGAACTCTCTCTCGATGAATGATTGTTTCGTGGCACGTTCAACAAGAACAAGACTTGTGTCCATGTTTCTGTGTCAGATGAGATGAAGACTGTTCAAACTGTCTGCTGATGATGGAAGAGTGACCTCACTGCTTCTACCGAGGATTTGACTGGCTGTATAGGAGTACATTTGTCCAGTAGGGGGCGTCGCACCTCCACAGGACAAATACTGAGGACTCCCTGACTGTGTGTGGACCTGGATGTGCAGGATAAGTGGAGAAACTTCACCACAAAGGTTCAGTGTGTTATTACCTGGATGAACGAGAGGACTGGACCGTCTCTTCTGTTCTGTTCTGTCCTACTGCTTTACACCACCTCTCTCTCCCTCAGCAGATCACTGAGCCGGTCATCCCTCCTCCACCCCTCTCAGTGGAGTGTTGGATGGTACGACCCACTGCCATGCTCAGCGGTCACCCCTCCCTCTCTCCTCCTCCTCCCTCTCTCCTCCTCCTCCTCCCTCTCTCCTCCTCCTCTCAGTAAGCGGAGCATCAGTCAGACACTCACACTCTGAGTCGCAGGGTTTATTCCTCTCCTCCTCCTTCTCTTCTTCTTCTTCTTCTTCTTCTGCTTCTGCTTCTTCTGGTTCTGTTATGACCCATTTCAGGAGCGACTGCCACAGAGACCGACGTGAGTACCACACACACACACACACACACACACACACAGTCAGTAAGATCAGTGGATTTTAGAAGCTCTTGTGACCGAAGACACATGTGGTGATGTTAGTGAGACTACTAAAAGGGGGTGCAGGTGTGTGTGTGTGTGTGTGTGTGGGTGTGTGTGTGTGAGTGTGTGTGTGTGTGTGTGTGTGTGTGTGTATAAAGTGACAGTTCGTGTGAGCCTGTGAGGAAAAAGTGAAATAAGAACAGATAATTGGCAGAATGGTCCTTTAGGCTGCGAGCCGTCGGTGTAATCCATTCATCATTAACAGCATGAGGGGATTTGAATTGCATGTTAACTGTTAAGGCAGGTGTGTGTGCGTGCGTGTGTGTGTGTGTGTGTGTGTGTGTGTGTGTGTGTGTGTGTGTGTTTGAGTTTAACACCTGGGTGAATTGAGGTGATGCTCCGCTGATTGCAGGGTTGGCAGTTCGATCCCCAGCTCCTCGAGCGAGATGAGGAATGATGATGCTGCCACTGCTGTGTGTGTGTGTGTGTGTGTGTGTGTGTGTGTGTGTGTGTGTGTGTGTGTGTGTGTGTGTGTGTGTTTGTGTGTGTGTTTGTAAAGCGCTATTTAAAGAAGAAACCTTGAGAGGTGAAGTAATTTTCTCTGGTCCTCGTCTCTTCAGAGTGGCTGTGTGAGGGTCGAGGTTAGAATCAGAGTTTTTTTCTTGAAAGGATTCTGGTTTGTTTTGGTGAAGCTCCTCTTTTTGTGGTTCGACTGTAATTTCCAACACGATAATAATAAAAAGTGTTTTCACCAGGAGGACAGCTGCAGTTTGGGAACACAGCTGTCAAGTTTTCATCACAATTTAGTGCTTAATTAAACTGAATATCCAGGAAAAAATGCAATTTAATGCACATTTTCACAAACGACTTTCATTTGAAATATTTGTTTGTGGTAGAAATGCACAAAATTTAATTCCTGCTGAAATCCAGTATGCTTCACGAGTGTCTTTTGTGGTTGAATAAACGTATGTTGTCTCTTATTGTGACGATTAAAAGGGCAAAATAGCGAAACTCATAACAGAACTCAGTCATTCTCTCCTCGCTCCGTGCTGATGGGAAGTCAGGTCAAGTTTCATAGTCGACAAAACATTTCTGGAGCTTCACAGTGAAACAGACATCGCAGCATTCTGCTAAACAACTGAAGAAAAACAACCAATAAGATAATAATGATAAAACGGCTCATCCAATGTAATTCAAATACTCCTGATGAGCCAAAAAGATTTTAAAAGATGTTATTTACACAGTTTTTCTCTTCAGATCTTCTGTGTGTTGACTTTCTTCAGCAGACAGGTGACGAGACAACAACTGAATCTACATTTCATGGTCACTTGTTTCTTTAATAGCTTCTTCCAAACGTACAAGTTTCCTCGTTACATCGCGAAGACTCCTGGTTAATCTGGTGTCTTCGTAAAACATTACCCCTCGGACAGGTGAGGAGATAATGACTGACTCGTCTTCATCAAGTTGTCAACACAAGCAGCATTTAGTGTCGCAAAATAACACTGCAGAGAGAGAAAACACAGATTGTCACACAGAACAAAATGGAAATAATCTCAGAGAAACAATGTGATCAGAATCAAAAATCACGTCTCACTGTTCCGTGTTCACTGGAAGCTTCCATGTTCGGTTTCGATTTCAGTATTTCTGTATTCGGTTGTATTTTGTCTCTTTTCTTAAAGAGCAACTCCACCAACTCCACCAACTCCACCAACTCCACCCTCCGTCATTTGTTTCTGCGCTGTGTAACTTCAGCTGTAGTGTCGTCAACATACTGGAGCTTCTAACTTAGAACAGGACTTTGGAAAATATTACGTGGAGAAATTGATTCAGATTGATGCTTTTTGGGCACAAAATGTCAGATTTGAATGAAAATGTAAATATAACAGGGCTGATGTACCGTGTGTTAAGCACATGTGTCAAGAGAAGAGCAAAACAAAAAATGAAGCGAACTTTGAAAAACAACTATTTTAAATCATCAGTACTGATGTTTAAATTATTTAAATACTTTTGATGACACTAGTTAAGTAGATGAAGACTGAATTGTAATTGTTTTGGTGAACTGTCCCTTTAAAGCATCTTCTCATCGTCCTGTCAAATCAGCAGAAATGTTCATTTCAGGCCTTATTATCACAAATTATTATCTTATGGTGCATTGTGACAAAAGTTCCTGACTGATTATTAGAAACCTCTCTGCAGTGTTGTGATGTCACACAGTGATCACACCTGTCTGTCGCACCTGGATCGTTTCCTGTCTCACCTGAACGCAGCTCCTCATGTTGTTGAACGTCTGCGGACTCTGAAGGAGCAGCCGGATCGTCTCGGATCTGTTTTAAATCGTTTGGTCCGTCCTGACAGAATCGAGCTGGTGTTTGTGGTTTATCTGATTTTGAACGTTTGATCAGCTGATAAACTTCACGACTGTTGTTGTTTCATCGTCTCCGTCTAATTAAGAGTTTTTCTGACCTGACTCGTCTTTAGATTTCTCCTCATCACCTTCAGATTAGAAGCTTTTCCTCCCCGCTGCATCATATTAGTTTGTCCGGTGTCTCTTTAAGGCGTCGGCTCAGATGACTCAGGTCTTTTCTGTAATGAGAGCAGCTCTCACCCTGATGAAGACCAGAATCCACTCCAGCCTCCACACTCATTTACTTGTGAGTCAAGTTCAAGGTTTTGTTTATTCATCCGTGAAATCATGGAAATGTCAGCGCTCACATCCTCGCCACCATCCGCGGTCACGGATGAGAGGAACCATCAGTGTTACAGTTTCTAAAAACTGGTGCGAATGTGGCCGCTAACATTTCAGCAGCAGCAGAGAGCAGCCGGGTGTGAAGACTGACCCTGAAACTCTAATATGTACGACTCGCTGCTCTGATTCACCTGGTTCATTCGGTCCAGACGAAGAGAAAAACACAACACATTTTTTAGTATTTTAGTTTTGGTCTGATTCCCGTTCACGCTGACTTTCTGACAAACAAACCAATGACAGCAAACATGAAGGAGAACAGGCCGACAGGTAACTCTCTGTCGTCCTGCATCATCAGGACCGACGTGAAAACACCAAACTCTGACAAGTTTGTGCAGCACTGTAACGTTTCTGATGGTTTTAGTTCTGTTGTGTCACAACGGAGTAATGAGCTCAGATTCTAAATCAACGAATCCACATCGTTATGAGTTATTCTCTGTGATCTGACTGCAATAAATGGATCAAAAGTGTGAGAGTTCAAACATCCACCACCGCTGATGAAACTCTGACGAGGCCCGTCACAATATCAGATTTTCACTGGTCTGAAAGAAACAATGTTAACTTGAGATTTATAAAAATGCTCTCAGTCAAATTAACCTTAATTTATTGTGTGTTTTGTCATTTGTTGTACGATTGTTTGGAGGTGGAGCGAGTATGAAATCCGTCCTCTGAAACATTTGGGATAAAGTACAAACACAACTCTACTAGATATATAACAACGGTTGAGTCAGAAGCTCCAGTTGAAGACCAAACGATGGAAACACGATGACATTTCTGTCAGCTTCATGTTTCAATGAGCAGAGTTACAGTCTTACAGTTGTTCTACACCGACATGATGAGGGATGTTTTAGTCACAGACAAACCTTTCCTCCTCAGACGAGTCTATAAAAACATGTGTGTTCTCGCTCAGGGTTTTTAATGCACAAATATAAAAACACACAAACAGCTGTTCGGATTGAAACCCACTAATTGATGACGAGCCGACATCAAACCCGTTGTCGGTCCTCTGAAATGAGCCGTGAGACGATCGTTTCCTCCGGTTTCATGAAACATGATCTCGGGCTTCAGAGTTATTGTGTCGGGAGTTTTACTGCTGAACATGCAGTCGGGTTTGTTCTCAGACATAATTCGGGTGAACAGACAGACGGAAAGTAATGAAACCAGGATGTGGAGGAGATGAACCGAGTTCTGCAACAGGAAACTCAATAAATGCTTCTGTTACTTCCTCTGTGATGAGACAGAATTAGACGCTGCGAGCAGAACCAGACAGGCGCTGATCCAAAGTTCATGTTGGGGAGTGACTCTTCGCTTAGTGCTGCTTTTATTTTGAAGATAGACTGTTTTAAGGTCACCTGACAGGAAGTAGTGATGAGGTCATCAGCAGCCCACCTGGATGTGTTTCCTGTTGTTTCCTGATGAAGGTCTGAGAGTCAGTCTGATGTTTGTTGGACGTTTTATTGTTACACAACCAACACAAAGACACACAGGAGTTGTGGTGAGTTCCTTTATTTGACACAGAAGTCTCCTGATAAATGTTTTTATAGCTTATTAACATATAAAACACACAGTTCACGTCCGTCACATGTTAAATAACAGTCCAGAAATGTTTTTTAATCGTGGTGTTTGATCGTATGATCCGATCTGAGTGTCATTCCAGTTTTGCATATTGATTTAAATCATCATCACTTCAAGTGTAAAATATTTGTATGTAGAAAAGTGAACTTCATGCAGCCTTCAGCTTCATATGTTGGGAGAATAATTCAACATATTGTTGCTTCACTTACATTTGATTGCTGCACTTCCTGTCCGTCTGCACGCCTGCGTCATCCTGAAAACTCGAAATAATCAAAAATGTGATATATTTGGAGATCCAGACCGAAGTGTACTGATGCAACATCAACCTCAAACTTCCCAGCAGTTGAATTAATACTGCGATGGTAAAATGCTTCGTTAACTATCTAAATGAACAAAGCTAACAGGGGAGGTGGGGTGTGTTTTCCCTGCCCTGATTTTTTTAATAGCATGAAGTAAATTTTCACGTTTTGGTTCAGAGAAACTTGACAGCTGGGTCCAACTTCTCATCGAACGCAATTCAACAAGGCGATCGAAGCGAAGTGAGAAAAGTCTGAACGTGTCCTACGGAAATAAAAAGACGACAAAACAGGAATAATTGAGTTCAACCACCAAGATGGTGTTGACGCAGTTTGTGTGAGATTAAATTTCTTTGAACAAAACAAACTTTGACCACACGACGACTCTGAAACACATCCACCCGCTCTGAACTGACACAAACCTGACGGAGGCGGACACATCATCATCCCTCCGCAGAGGTATCACCTGACAAACAGGTAAAAACAAAGATAAACTGATGGACTGAAGCGACCGCTGTGGCCTCATCCAGCAGCCGGCCTCCGCTCCGCTCTGCGCTGGATTTCCTGCCAAACTTTGAATAGCCTGTCCCTGAAAACCAATAACCATGAGGGTGTGAAATTGTCCTGTCATCACTCTTTCTTATTCCCTCCTCTCTCATTTTCCCTTCTCTTTCTCCTCCAGCCCCCCTCCACCTTTCCCCACCTCTCTAAAGCTGATGTGTCGTCCAAACAATGCGAAGCAATAAGCAAGCAAATAGCTGTAATCAGTCAGTCGATGATGCACAATCACCCGCTCAGCGCGCGGCGGGAGTCGTGGCGACCTGGCAGCCTTATCGATCTCTGGGGGGGGAGGGGGAACAATTAAAGGCACCCCGGCAGTTAACAGATGGTGAGTGACGGCGCTCATAAACCTCGCACTAAAAGACTAATGTCCTACAAGCTGCAGCCGGCGTGAAAGCCATAAACAACCCCGCTGCCGACTGTCAGCGCTGCGGGTGGGGAGCGGGCGATGATGGGAGGCGAAGGGCCAGCTGCTGCCTTCCCAAACACGGCTCGACATGCGGGGGGTCCTCGCAGCCGAGCGCCGAGCGCTGATGGAGGTCGAGGAGAGACAGACTGCTCTCAGCTCTCAATTACAAAATCCAAATGGTGGCTGAACGCTTCAATCTGACTGAGGAGATGGAGGCGAACAGAAAAGCAGAGAGGACGCCGGGACAAGTTTCTTGTGTGACTACGAGAACTTTCTGATCTCGTGTGTCGTCTGAACATCACAAAATCATTTATGATCACTCTAGGAATATATAAATGTTGGTCTGTTGGACATTAACGGAGACCTGCTAGTCTTTTTGAGTCATTTCCTCCCCTTCAGTGTTTCATGTCGGTTCTTCTGCATGTAAAAGATCTTCAAAGTTAAAGAAGACGCTCCTCTCTCCCACAGAAAACACTGCGCCTTAAACGCCTCATCAGTAGCCCCGCCTTTAATTAAGTGACTTAATGACATCACAACAGTTTCTCCTACATAAGCTCCACATATTTGCTGTAGCAGCTCCCGTCAGTTCTCGTATTCTGATGAAAAGTGCAGCAACAGAGACGTGAAGAGAGCGTTTCAGAAAACTGAAGCTCGTAAACATGTTCTAGTAGCAACAGGTAGAAAACTACAGGTGGAAACTGATATTCCAGCTGATTGATGTCTGTCAGCATCAGCATCGTCTAAAGATCATCTATCTGAAGGTGATCCTGATCAGTTGTTCTTGGTGTGCACTGACAGATGTTTAGTGTGATTCAATCTGACAGTAGAGGAGTGAGACTAAAGATTAATGCAGAAAGTTATAAACGTAACCTGATCGATGCGTATTTACGTCTTCAGACTCGATGGTGTTTTCTGAAAGTGATCTCAGAGTTTTTCTGCGTCTCTCTCAGTCTGACAGTCACGTGTTTGTTAAAATGGGGGAAGCATCATGAATGTGAGAGGAAATTAATTCCAGACTGACAGATGGAGGCCAATTAGACTCTCACGCCGCTCGTTAAGGTGTCCGGATGAGCCCGCTGAGTGTGTGTGTGTGTGTGTATGTGTGTGTTGTTGTGTTTTGCTCTGTTCATTATAACTCTGTATAAACTGCAGGTGTGTTTGCTGGTTGTGTGTTTGCTGGTTGTGTGTTTGCTGGTTGTGTGTTTGCTGTGCAGCAGAGTCACACTGTGTCTCATCCTCCTCCATCGCCGTCTCCCTCCGGTCAGGCGATGAGACAGTCGTCGCTCAGAGTCTAACCTGATCTGACGGGTTGTTTTTCTTTTGGGTTTCAGACACCGGGATGAACGGCGAGCTGAGAACCGGACGCACCACCACAGCAGCCAAGAGAGGAAGCAGCGCCCCCAACAGGTGAGTCTGCTCCACCACGCTGTGTGTCGTGGCTCAGGTGGCTGAGCCGGTGGAGGAAGGCGGGACGAGCTGCAGAAAGATCTCCGATAACTTTCGATTACTATGAATGTCTTCCAGAAGAAAACCCAGTGTGACCACCAGAACATCCCTAAACACCTCTGGACTTCTTCTCTAGTCTTAGACGATGCTCTTTGGTTTAATCTGCCGTGTTTCGGTGTGTCTGTTTTTGGCGTGATGCAGTCAGACTCAGCACAGGGTCGTTTGTTGCAACGTTTTCTCCATCAGTGAATAAACGAGCTGTTCTCAGAGGAGAATACTGTTTGAAGCTAGAGAGGTGGCAGGGTCCGCCACCCATATAAACAAAGTGAAACAGTATAAACTGTTTCGTCCTTTAAGGTCAGTTTGTTGGTTCAGTTGTTTGGGCAGTTACTTGTAATGGAGTATTGTGGTGTTAGTATCTGAATACTTCTTTCATGTGTCTCCAGTTGTTTTGCCAACATGTGTTGATTTACAAGCACATCGAACACTTTGAGCAGCAGTCGGATCGTCGGCGCTGAGAGAAGCTTTCATCGCTGGTTGTTTGTCTGTTTGTGTGAAGCCGGCAGTGAGTGACGGTCCAGCTGTCCCCAGCTTTAACCTCATTCTCTGTTTACATGGAAACTAAAGCCAAACTGTCCTCCAAATCCCACCGCCGCCCGCCGCTGGACGGATTAAAACCGGGACGAACACGACTCAGCGCCGGCCAGAGTTGGGATTTACAGCACAGGCAGCCACACAGCCAGACCCGCAGAGACTGTGAGGATCTGTGGAGAGAACCAGAGGGAGCAGTTCACCCCGCGTGCACTGCTGAGGCGTTCACATATTTCAGAGCCAAAATAAGCTTCAATTCTTCATCATTAAACGAGACGCGGAGGTGAAGGGTCACGGAAAGAACTGAGAATCTTACTGGATGATAGAATTAATGCTGCGTGTGAATCCGGCACGTCAGTAAACAGAGAAGTGAACCACAAATTTAAAAAAACACAAATCCCTTTATTGTGGAAAACTAGTTTCAAAGATGGTTCCCCCTCCAGATGCCTCACAGTGGTTTGGTCCGCTGCCAACCAACCTGCACCTCCACAGATTAGCGTGATTGGAGCGTGCTGGCTGACCGCAGTCAGACGGCACTGAACACAAGATAACAAAAGATGTTAGAAAAACAGCTTTGTTATTAAATAGCTGCCTGTTTTGGTCGCCATGACTGCAGCAGCAGACGTCCCAAAGTCAAAAATATCCTGTGATTCTCGCCACAAACACAACAAGTGATGTGCAGAGAATATAACTGCTGAAATGTTATCCTGGCCTGATTATGTGTCTGACATTTTTATTTACTTCTACCTCAATAGAAGGAAACACAGTCTGCATTTTATTCTGCCTGTTCGCTCAAAATATTGGTGCTAAGCAGTCGTTAAAATCCTGTCGTCAGTCATCTTTCATCACACAGAACAGTTTAATAGCCGGCTGTACAACTGTACTGTTGGTGTCCACTGATATGGAAATGTTTTGGGAATATTTAGTTTCAATAGGTTCATTACAAACATCTCTGGGATGTTTTTCCTTCCAGCTTTTCTCCAGAGAGCAGAAGGTTTTGGGTCAGTTGTGTAAAGTGAAACACGGGTCGGGTGCTGGTGGTGCCAGGCTGCAGTCTGGAGGTTCGTTTAAAAGTCTGAACATTCATATTTTAATGGTTTCCTGTGTTTCTGTGTGCTCCTTGTGCCGACATGTTTTCTCCTGTAACGTGTGAATCATTTTGTCACTGATAAATGTTGGACCCTCGCTGAGCTGCTGATGTTTCCGCTGCTCGGAGCAGGTTTACTGTCGTTAGTTTTGATTAGCAGACGGAAGAGGAGGCCGAACCTATCTGGAACTCAACCTGGTGTGTTCAGACGGGGGAACGCTGTAGGAGACACACACACACACACACACCTCCTCATCCGTGTGTGTGTGTGTGCGTGTGTGTGTGTGTGTGTGTGTGTGTGTGTGTGTGTGTGTGTGTGTGTGTGTTTTAAGGCAAAGTGACTCATGAAGTGAAAGTTTCAGAGTATCTGATATTAAATGTACTTCAGATGTTGCTGCTGCTCTGACTGGGTGCAGATCCAGACCTCCTGGAGGAATAAACACCTGAATCAGATTCTGTTCTGATCCGGAGCTGTTCACCGACTCAAAGCTCAAATCTATTGTTTAATTTAGCCTTTATTTAACCAGGACAGTCTCAAAAAGCAAATAATCAGATAAAACACTGCTCACATTGCAAAAAGACAACTGAAGTTTAACTTCAGTCTGTCGATTGTTCCAAACCTTAAAGCTTTCTTGACTTCACACTTTGGGAACAACACATCAAAAATGTCACGAGAATGAAGAATGTGACTTTCAACATTTCAGGTTTAAAAGAGAAGATTTCCTGAAACTGGCTGATGTTTAACATTCTTATCAACTTCATGTTTAGTCTCGTTCACAAACTTCCATCTTCAGTTTCAAGTCACGGACGACCAAATGAAACGTTCAATGAAAAGTTTTTGACGAGTTGAGAATTCAAATTAAAAATAAACATTTCTTACAAATACAACCTTTAAATGAACTTGAGTATCAATAGTACAAGAAAAAGTTATAATGAATTAAATATATATTTACAACTGGTCTGTCATCGGATCTGATATTCAGCATGTTCTGAAAATCAGAATCTCATTAATGATGAAATAAATTGATTTTGAAGTATTATAGTTTTATAATATTTTGGCTCTGATGCAGCAAATGTATCAAATAAAAGTCAAGAGAAGAACTTTACTGAACTTTACTGATACAAAGCTTTTGCGTTTCCTCTCCTGCAGATATTTCAGTCTGACTGTATTTAGTTGGACTTTGATGTGAGTTCAGTTCTTCACACTGTTCTGATATCACGTCTGTAAAATCTCTCAGCGCCTCAGAACCGAGTTCATGAGCGTTTGAGTACGATCGATTTATTCTCCAGACACTCAGATATCGTCTTGTGTTGTAGATTTTCACTGTACATGTTGCAGAACCTCCTGCGCCCTGACTCGGGTCAGCACCGCCTCGTGGTTTATCGTTCGATTCCTCGCTCCTTCCCTGATCCTGCAGAGCGCCGTCTCTCAGGCCGAAGCCCTCAGAGAGCCGCCGCTCGCTCCGTCCTGCATTTAAATCATTTTCCTCCCCGCAGACTTTCTTTTATGTTGTAAAGAGAAGCTTTTAAAGGCTGCGCCTGCTTCTCCGGGTTCAGACTGAGACTCTGGTCTGAGATGAAGGAAACCATCATTCCCATCAGTCCGTGATCCCTCAAAGCCTCTCTCAGACTGCTCCATGTGTGTTAATTGATTAGATTGTTGTGAGTCTGATGAGATGATCAGCTGATCAGGTGTCTTTACAGTATATAACACACCTGCTGTTACTTATGTCGGGATGAAGGGAACAAATGTTTGAGTCTTCGTCATTATTGATTCACTCCACCTCAAACAAACAAACCAACAACTTCTTTGACAGTATTTCATTGATCTCAGGAAGGTTAATTGGGTAATGTTGCTCTTTTAGAATAAAAAATAATGATGCACGATAAATATAAACGTATATTATAGGTTATATATCGTATCCGTTAAAATCAAAGCCGATAAACGGACCTGACAATATTTGAGGACTTGTTTTCAACGACTTCAGTGCGTCCTGCTCCTGTAACACTGTCAGTAACCAGAGAAGAAACATGTCACTGACAGTAATTTACAGTGCAGATTAATAGAATAATTGCCGGCTTTACAGACGTCAGCAGAAGATCGACTGTGAGTCTCACTAACAGTTGTGACTGTGTCTCAGTGTGTCTCCATGTTTGTTGGCGTCGGTGTGAAGAGAAGCTGTTCGTCATCATGTTGGATGATCCGTGTCACCGAGTCCTGCAGCTGTTAGTTTAACATGACATGATGTCTTCAGTCAGAGCTGCTGTCCTGCTGAGCACACACACACACACACACACACACACACACACACACACACACACACACACACACACACACACACACACACACGGAGGCATTGTCGTTTGCTGCAATTATACAGCTGCTCTCCGGGGTTTCACTGAATCACTCAGGTGTGATCGATGGCTGCGATCCTCACCGTGTCTGTACTTCTGCGAGGAGCTTTACTGCATCTAGTCCTTAAAGGGTTTCTGTGAGAAACGGTGATGTTTTGTTCCCAAACACACAAATTAAATTAATTCATGAATCTGGAGCGGTTCGTAACGTTATTCGTGACCTTAAAATCAAAAAGTCGTGGATTAGCGACGAGCACCGTCCCAGAAGCCCTTCTGGCTCTGACACGCACGGCATGCTGGGACGCTTCCCACCGAATCCGTTTGAATCAGGCTTTAATTAACTGATGAGGAAGCTTCCCAGACTCCCAGCAGGTTTCAGTTTGTACAGTTTTAACATTGATCTGTTTTTCTCTTAGAGGTGGAGTCTGCGACGGCACGAACATCAACCGAGAGAGGGAAAAAATCAAAGGAGAGACGGAGGACGAGAGCGAGAGCGAGAGAGAGATAGAGAGAGATAAGGTGTTGATGGGAGAGAGAGAGAGAGAGAGAGAGAGAGAGATAAGGTGTTGATGGGAGAGAGAGAGAGAGAGAGAGAGAGAGAGAGAGAGATAAGGTGTTGATGGGAGAGAGAGAGAGAGAGAGAGAGAGAGAGAGAGAGAGGAGAGAGAGATAGAGAGGGATAAGGTGTTGATGGGGAGAGCGAGAGAGAGAGCGCTGTGCTGAACACTGTAATTATGTCTTCTTGTCCCTCGATCGCCCTGCTGAGATGAGCGTTTAGTGGAAAGAGATGAATCAGCGTTTCGTTTGAGGAGAAAAATAACAGCTCGATAAAGAGGCCACACACACACACACACACACACACACACACACACACACACACACACACACACACACACACACACACACACACACACACACACAGGAAGATAAAACAGCCTCCTTGTATAAATTTAAACGTGGCCTTTGATGGAGATGTGATGGCGGTCGCTGTTTTCCGTGTTTCACTTCATCGTCTCTGAAATGACCGAACGTGTTTACAGGCAGGCGAAACATTCAATTTGAATATATTTAAGATCATAAAGCAGATAAATGTTGACCAGCAGATGAACCACGCTGTTATTTATGTCTCGGTGTGTTTTCATTCTACTGAGCTGATCTCGAGGTGACTGGACGCGATGATTTAGGATCATAAGAGAGTAAAGAGGCACAGACATTTAAAACTTTTCGTTGCGCATATTTAAAACGAAACTGATATAATTGTTGCTTTATTTGACAAATAATTCAAAGTTAAATGATTTAAGCTGCAGATTGTAGAAACCTTTAGCTTCCACGTGCCAGCAGCCGTGATTCCATCTAAAAATGTAAATCAAAGCAAACTTCTTAATTTGGAATGTGAAAAAAAAAAAGGAAATTCAAAATGGGAATATTTCAAACTATAAAGAAACCAAAGTATGAAGAGTAGTTTAATCAAACTTGTGAGTAAAAAAAGAAGGAGAAGAAGAAGACAGAGAAGAAGAGGGGGGAGGAGGAGGAGAAGAAGAAACAAAACAAATCACGTTGGTGATCTATGATTAAAATATTGGACATGTTGTAACTATTCTGTCTTTCTTCTTCTTCTCCATCTGTTTTGAACATTGTTGGAAACATTAGAGAGAATATAAGTAAACAACTCGACAAAAAATATGACGAAGGTCGTTTTAACACATTTTAAAGTGTTTTAAAGTAAATTTTTCAATATTGTTTCTTTAAACAAACCAATGAATATTCACGTTCCTGACACTTGTCATGATCATTGATATTAGCAAACCTCTACAGACCCATACCGTCTCTGTACCAGTACATTTATGCCGTGTAAACATGTTTATACGTCAGGTATTATAATATGGGGGTCTAATAAGATTGACTGCCTCAAGTGGCCACCTGAGGAACTGCAGTCGCTGTCACTTCCACATTGGCTTCATTTTTCAGCCCAGGACGCTGCTGCTCGACTAAAACTGTTGACTTAAACAATATTTACAAGGCAGAAAGTGGTTAACTGCAGTAACATCAAGGTGACAGCAGTTATCTACAGTCTCAGGGGACCTCAGAGCTCTCAGCAGCCTCGGGTCACCTCCTGACCCGCCGCTCGGTCAGAGCCGAGCCAGCTGAGGCGGCAGGAACACGGCTGAACGGCCCATTAACCCGCCGCCTCTCCACGAAGCTCTACGGTACGCAGCCGCTGATTTATGACACTGCAGCAGGCTGGTGAGGGTGAGCGGTAAATCAGAATAAATGGATGTGGCGATGGAGTGTGTGTGTGTGTGTGTGTGTGTGTGTGTGTGTGTGTGTGTGTGTGTGTGTGTGCGTGCTGCGAGGAAGACGAAACCAAACAGCTCAGCGTGGTCTCACCTGCAGCCAGACACTCACCCAGGCAGATATGAATATGTATGAACACACACAGAAACACAGACACACACACACACACACACACACACACACACACACACACACACACACACACACACACACACACACGGGTGTTTGGTGTGTGAGGGGTTACTGAGGCTGAATGCTATCATTAGCGGTGGAGGGGGTGAGCGTTAAGTAGCGGCTATATAAATGCAAATTCCTCATCATTTCCTCGCCGTGTCTCCTCTCATTGTGCTGCGTTTGACTTCCGTTCAGCTACATCTTTTTTTTCTCCTCCGCTCACCTCATCCTGTAAATACTCTCCTCTCTGCTCACCTCCACTTTTTTTTGTGAAGCTCTTTTTATAAAACAGAAGACAGCAAAAGAAGAAAAGCAGACTTCTCATATCGCTGGCTGCAGAATAAAGAAAGGATATTTGAACAGGTCATTGATTCCTCCCCTCTCCACTAACACTCTCTCTAAATGTGTTTGTCTGCTGTGTTTATTGACGGTCTTTGCCGCTGTGTAATTATTCCCATCAGGACAGCCGCTGCGTTCTCTAATAACACCATTAGCTTCTGCAGCAGTACAGCGAGGAGCAAATTAAAACCCTTATTAACACCTGAAAGGGCTTCTTCTCTGTGATTATGAGCACAGCACTGACGTAACCTCACGACTAAAGTGTTTCATACAGCAGCAGTGGTGTGAAGGAACATCGTGCTGAAGTAGATCCACTGAGTTACTTACTGAGTCTTCCCTTATTTAATACTTCTATATACTTCTACTGCATGTTAACGGGAGTTTTTAAACTTTTTTCTGAAGATGCTGCGTCTTCCTGGTCCAAAACACACTGTTTTGTCGCCACAAAGCAAATTGAAGATGCTGTGAAAGCTGGTCCAAAACATGCAGTTCTGTTGCTGAAAAATACACTAGAGATGCTGCGTCTTCCCAGTCCAAAACACATTGTTGGTCACCACAAAGCACACTGAAAAGGTTGCAACTTTCTGGTCCAAAGTACCCTGTTTTGTTGCCACAAAGCACACTGAAGATGCTTCGTCTTCCTGGTCCAAAACACCCCGTTTTGTCACCACAAAGCAAATTGAAGATGCTGTGACTTCTTGGTCCAAAACATGCAGTTCTGTTGCCGCATCTTCCCGTTCCAAAACCCATGGTTGGTCACCACAAAGCACACTGAAGATGCTGCGACTTCTCGTCCAAAACACCTGATTTTGTCACCACAAAACATGGTAGAGATGCCGCGACCCCCTGATCCAAAATATGTGGTTTTGTTGCCACAAAACACAGCAGAGGTTCTGCAACTTCCTGGCCCCAAAAATGTGGTTAAAGGTTTTGGCAGCACGACGTAAAACAAAGGGAGAAATGTCTATCATAACATATTTATTGTTGCAGATTAGTTTTGTGCTAACTTCATTTCTAGCAGACAGGATTGATTTTGTTTAACACCGTCGGTTTCTATCTGTGCGACTTATTATTATTATTATTTTTATTATCATTGGATTCTCACTTAGGAAACTCATTCAGCATTTGTGTAAAAAGTAACTTTGGCTTAATACATTTTGTGTACGGTCAATTATTCCACTATCAATCGATCCTCCGTCCAACTACCTGCGAACGTGATGTAAATCAGTTTTTACTCTCTACCTGTCCGGAGAAAATGTTTTTTTTTTTGTTTTTTTTTTAAATGCAATAACCTTAAATATACTCAAACAAGATCAAAGTTAAACAGCATCTCCATCAAATTCCTCCAACAGCAGGTCCTTTAGATGCTGGAGGAGCTGCTGTGTAATTAGTCAGCTGAACTGAAATCAATTGAATGGGGAAATTGCTCCAGCAGCCTTCAGGAGAGACGACGGGAGGAAAAGACAAATGGTGTAAAAATGAAGGAGTGTTAATTTTCCTACAGGCCAGGCGGTGGACCTGAGCGCACACTGTTATACATAAAATCCAAAACAGCCTGAAGGACATTTTTTACAGGGATTTTGAGGACTTCAGTAGCCGCTCGTATCGCTTGTTATGAGCCCATGATCGCAGCGAGGAGCGTGATATCTAATTACAGAGATAAACCAGCAGCGCGAGCCATAAAACAGCCGTTTAGTGTGATCCTGGCTCAGAGGAGCGGAGCTGTCCTGCAGATCAATAGTCATGTTTAAAGGTTTGCTCCTACACAGCTCAATAGGAAACGCTCGACTGGGCCGAAGCTCTGAGGCGGCCTCGGGATCGATGCCGTCGTTAAACGCTGATTAATACTCATCACGGCTGATGAAGATGAACGATGGCAGCAGTGATGAAGCAGCTGCTTACAAACAGTGGAAGGATCTGAACATGGCACAGAATCACCTGTTTGTCTATCTGAGTCATTACGTTACGTATCTGTCTGTCTGTCTCTGAGAGTGTGTGTGTGTGTGTGTGTGTGTGTGTGTGTGTGTGTGTGTGTGTGTTGGTTATTGATCTCCTCAGTGGATTAATAGTGCCATGCTTTAGAGTTCAGTCTCTGTATCTCCTTCATTATTCATCCAGCCAAGAGAAGCTTTCTTTCAGTTTGACCCATAAAGGTAAACTTTACTTTTCATTTTGAAAAACTGTCGGTGGAAACTGAAACTGTCCTGCCAAAGAAAACAAAACAAAACATAATTTTTCATTTGTTTAAATTCCTAAAATGATCATTTGTGGTATTTAAAGATGTTGAATTCAGCTCTACATTTACAGTCGAGTCCGAGGCGGCTGCTCTGCAGATGGCTTAGTGCATAAATGACAACATATTTATTCTATATACACCGATCAGCCACTGACAGGTGATGTGAGAAACATGGATCTTCTCGTTACACTGCAATGTCCTGTTGAGACATCCCGGTCCAATCAAGTACGCCCCCCGATGGCAGTGGCTCCCCCAGCAGGACAATAAACCCTGAAGCCTGAAACATACCGGGCCAACCGTTGGCCGTCTGAAGCGTTCAGGAGACTCGGACGAGGTCGGGAACAAATCTGTTCGGTGTGTTCAGCTGCGTTGGACGTTGTCTGCTCCGATTCAACATGTGAAGTCTGAGGATGTTGGCTGTTGGCTGTCTGAGCCATCGGATTCTCTGATTGGTTGTGTGCCAGCTGAATGTGTGGGAGGTGCGAAATACTGTGTGCGCCTTGTTTTCCGTTCCGTCATTTCCTGTTTTCATGTTTTGGAGTACTGGCACGAGACTGGATAAAGGCAGCTGGCTGTTGGTTTGAGTCCGGGTGGTGTGTGGGGGGCCGTAACACACCACCTGAACTGCTCAGGAACGACTTAACGAACACAACCCGACACTGATCTGGCCTCCAAATTCCCCAGATCTCAATCTAATCGAGCATCAGTGGGAGTCCGATCAATGGAGGCCCAGCCCGTAACGTACAGGACCCAGAGGATCCACTACAAACATCACCCGCAGACCTCTGGCTGCATATGGGGGGAACCTCCGGGTGGTTCTGAAGTTGTGGCTGGTCGGTGTAATTGTAGTGAAGGTGTATCGAAAAAGAGGCAGCGTGATTAGAGGAAGAAAAGAGTCGTTATTATTTCAGTGGAAACTTGGACCCGTGTGGTGAGTGACAACTGGTACCAGGCCTCTGTGGTTCCATTGACCCAGTAAAACAGTCTCTGGGTGAGCGAGTTCAGTGCAAACACAGCCGCTGTGTGCTGCCTTGCCCACAGGCTCTTTGGCACTGTGATAAGTAGGTCTGAAAGCCATCTGCTCGGTCCAGCTTCAGACCATGGAGCTGCTCCAGAACCACCAGACCCAGAACAGAGAATCTCCTCTGATTATTTACTCAGTGAATTGATGGACATTGTCTGTTTGATCTCAACATGTCTGGATCTGGTTTCTTCTGCAAGTTATTGAGTCAACTGTGTTGTATCTTCTACTCATTATAAAAAGTCTTTATTTCTCTCTTGGCGTTAATAAACATCTGTAACGTAACGGCTGCTGTATGAACAGATGGTGAATGACAATATAGTGAAACACATTTTTAATAAATACATGAATAAAAGTTTCTACTGTTATTTAGTTTTTAAACAATTAAGTAGAAGCCTGATTGTTTTGATTTCTAACCCAATTTCACTTCCTTCTCCTCCTCTCTCCTCTCCTCTCTCCTCTCCTTGTCTCCTCTCTCCTCTCCTCTCTTTGTTTCCTCTCCTTGTTTCCTCTCCTCTCCTTGTTTCCTCTCCTCTCCTTGTTTCCTCTCCTCTCTTTGTTTCCTCTCCTCTCCTCTCCCGTCCTTGTTTCCTCTCCTTGTCTCCTCTCTCCTCTCCTCTCCTTGTTTCCTCTCCTCTCCTCTCCTTTCCTCTCCTCCTTTCCTCTCCTCTCTCCTCTCCTTGTCTACTCTCTCCTCTCCTCTCCTTGTTTCCTCTCCTCTCTTTGTTTCCTCTCCTCTCTCCTCTCCTTGTCTCCTCTCTCCTCTCCTCTCCTTGTTTCCTCTCCTCTCCTCTCCTTGTTTCCTCTCCTCTCCTCTCCTCTCCTCTCCTCTCCTCCTTTCCTCTCCTCTCTCCTCTCCTCTCCTCTCCTCTCTCCTCTCCTCTCCTTGTTTCCTCTCCTCTCTCCTCTCCTTGTTTCCTCTCCTCTCCTTGTCTCCTCTCCTCAGATCTGACTATGAGATGGAGTATGACAGATATCCTGATGACCACTGTAACAGGTACTGAACATCTGTTAAAAGTTTTGTTTGAGTTTGTATCATTACCTCATTATTATGTTAAATATTAAATTCTGACACCACATCGTGCATCTGTCACTGATCTGAGTGATAACATGGAACAGATCCTGAGAGCGAAGGACAGATAGCAGAGCAAACATTCACTCTGAAGCTTCCTGGACTCTGAACCTCTGAACGGTTCCGGCGGCCTCCTGGACGACCTCGTGTCATTTTTTAGTGTTTCAGCAGCTTCTGAATGTTTTTTCCCTGAGTGACTCAGGCTGCACATTTTCAGCTGAGATGAGGAAATTGGTCGCCCTCTCCGCGAACACGAACTGAACCTCGACTCTCCATTTGTGTCGAGCCGGTTTCCTGTCTGACGGCTGCGTGTTCGCGACTCCGAGGTTAGAAAACGATCCTGCCGTCTCAGAGACGTTTACATTCACAGGGAGAAAGATGAAAACTGAGAGCGGATCCCAGTTTGACCTTCAGCTTTCAGCTAGTTGAAGAGGTATGTTGTGAGGCTGCGTCGCTTCATCAACTCAACTCAGATTGTTCTGTACGGCGAGAAAAGACAAAACACAGTCGCACCTGACAAAGTGCATCGAAGGCTCAGAGAGACGACGACAGACCTGAGCTGAGAAGATTAAATATATATAGAGAGAAAAAGAAAATGCAGAAGTGAGAAGTTAAAAATGTACAAATACTAGAGTTAATAATAGAGTTTTCAGGTATCAGTACTGACAGCTTCTGACTTTCCCTCTCTACATCTGAACACAAATATCTGAACTTCCTCCTCCTCACATTTTAAAAACAAGCTTGTTTGATGCATTTAAGGTGAATTATGGATTCATGTTATTTGGTGTCAGTTTAAGTTTGACTTCGATCAGTTAACATCACGCACAGCAGATGAGCAGGACAGAAAGACATACAAGACGTAAGAAGACAGAAACAGACACAGAGGCTGGAAGTTTTCACTCAGTTTTGTTTGATATTGTGTATTGAAGTGTGTAAAGCATCAATGTAACAACATCCAACTGGATAAACTCGAGAAAAGAGAGAAAAAAGAAAAGTTCACATGAGTTTAAATGAGCAGAGCGTTAATAACAACATTAAAACTCTTTAAAGTGAATTAAATTTACTGTAATGGAGAAAATAAATATGGAAATAAACCGTTTTTTTTTTTTTCACCAAATTACATTCAATTAAAACAGCCCTGAAGCAGAAAATGGGAAATTACAATTGTGTGTCTTCAATTTAACTGTTTTTACTTTGATTTATTTTCTTTTTTCATTTAACTTTCCTCATTTTTCTTCTTATTAACGAACATTCAGATTACAGATTGACTGAACTGATGGATCGATGTAAGAAAAAAGTGAGTCTGAGGAGGAGGAGGAGGAGGAAGGGAACATGGGGGAGAAACAAAAGAAGAGAAAGATGAGATCAGAAGTCTGTGAGAGCGACAGAGAGAAATAAATAATAGGTCAGAGAGAGAATGCAGAGCGAGGGAGAACAAAGAGAAAAGATACAGAGAAGGATGAACAGGAGGAAAATGGAGAGACATGAAGGTAAATTAGGAAGAAAGAAGAAGACGAGAGGAGAAGAAAACAAGGCAGAAGATGTGAAACGAAGGCAGACCAACATGAACCAGGCTTCCATCAAAGTACAACGCAAATTTCGTCGGACTTCACAGAAAATCATCAAAGTAAAATTCAGATTAATTCACATTTCCATCCAGTATTATTACTAAACATTAGCAGTAAAGTGTCATAAACATCTGGTGGCACTAATTCTACAGTCAGGCGCCATTGAAGCTTTGCAGACGAAGAGACACGACTAGATGAGCCAGTCAAAGACAAAAACAAACGAAGAGAAAGAAAAAGACATTTCTGTTAGTATATAAAAGGGTTTGAGTCGACCTGTGGCCCTTTGCTGCAAGTCATCACTCTCGCTTCCTGTCATCTCTGAGCTGTCTGATCAAATAAAGCTATAAAAATGAGTAATAATGGACATCGAATCAGTCGACCTGATTTAGAAGTTAGTTTCTATTAAGACCGATCCTATTAAAAGAAAATCATGAAAGAGAAACCAGTGAAACTTCCTCCTAACATGATTTGTTTGACTACATTTGTTCTTCGTTTAAGTTCCAGTTAATTCCATTATTCTTGGCAGCAGCTCCGCTCACAAATCAGCGAACACGAGAGAGAAAATAATCTGCTCTGAACACATTTTTATTGGAGCTCTGCTGTTATTCGCAGCCTGTAAAACAACCTGACAGCACTGAAGGTGACACGGCTCTTATTTGTGCACACAGAGGACTCAGCAAATCCCAGACAACAGAGGAAAAAGAGCAACAAACACTCTTCCGCCGTGTGTCGGGGGAAATGTGCCACTACGGCAATTTAGAGTGAAAAAGTTGACAATTCAGTGAGAGCGAGCGTCGAGACGATTGTAAATCATCTCCTCTCTCTCAACCTGCATTTCCTCCTGCATCAGCTGCTCTGAACTCACCTGAGCAGAAACTCACACTGAGACTCTGAATGAAAACGCCGCTCAGAACAGAAAAGGGGGCACATATACTCCATGTACACCAGAGGACGACAGCCCAAAGAGATCAGCAGTCGGCCGGTCAGGAGGGACTGCAAAAGCCGAAGAAGGCGGTGTGTTTACTGGGGAAACTACATGTTCGTAATCCCGTGTATTAGCGCTACTGTTAAGGAAAATGTTTTACTACCAAGCAGACTAATCACCGTCGTCGCTGCGACGTACAGTTACATTTCTTGGAAGAACATCAAGCTACAGTGTAGATTCAACGCAGGAGCATAATTTGAGCTTTAGTCACCAAAAAATGATTATAATTAAGTGGAGTGAACCGTTTTATTACAGTTGTAATAAAACTTCTAATTGTATTTAATGAGAAAGAAAATAAATATCTAATACAACTGAAACAGTGGAAAATAAAACTTAACTTGTAAATAAGTTCCCAAATGACTGAAAAGGAAATTGAAAGGACAAGAACATTTAATTGTGTAACAGTACAAAACAATAAGTAGAAGATATAAGAAGATCCAGGAGGACGTGAAGTTTGTCCTCTCTGCGGTCGTCATGAATGTTAAACGAGGTGAATGAGAGAAACAACAACCTCACTGACTCACTTGACTTTCCTCCGAGAAAGGTTAAAAAGAACAAACGGTAGCTAAAATGCAAAAAGCTGGAAGCAGCGGTGGACTGACGGCGTCCGACCGCTCGACCACGAGATCACCGCAGGAAGCCGAGGACAGGTGGAGGAGGAGGAGGAGGAGGAAGAGGAGGAAGAGGAGGAGGATAACTGTATGTTAGCTGTAGGAGAAGAGACCAAGATGAAGGAGAAGACCAAGAGAGAAGAAAAAGAGGCTGACAGCATGAAAAACGAGTGTGTTGGCAGCTGGCAGCCGCTCAGATAAACGCTCCACTCAGTTTCCTCCTTCGCTCTGTTCACCCGTCTGCATCGTCCTTTTTGTCTTTTCAACCCTCATTTCCTTACACATGCCCTCATCTCACACACAACAGAGGACCTGATTCATTTGTGCTCTGCAGCTCTGGTTCTGGTTCAGTTACTGCAGGAAAATCTCAGAATCAGAATCAGGTTTTTACACGCTGAGAAGGTTGCTTTGTTTTATACGACGTACATTTGAGGGGAAAACAATGCGAGTACTTTAGAAGCCAAGATCATAAAATGAAAATGTAGAGTGAAAAATATCTACGCATTGAAATTAAAAAGAGCTTTAGAGGACTGAACGTGCATATCCACCAAAGATTCTCATGTTTAATGTATAAACTTTACAGCATCTGTCATCTTTAAAGCTCCACTTTGCGAGAACGATGATTTCAGAGTCTCATTCCCAACTCGTTGAATATTGTTGCTGTGGGATGACAACCGACCCGCAGGCTTCAGTATCTGACATGTTGATATTGAGACTCAGATTTAGTGTCTTATAACTTTAAATAGAAAAGTTCGTCCTAAGAGAAACGGCCCCATCAGTTGTTTCAGAAGGACATTTCTTTACGTTAAAGCCCTCTAGTGGCCGGAGGAGATATGACTCCATCAGGAGCAAAGGAGGACGTAGTGTGAGACGTCAGAGAAACAATCATTCCCCAAGTTTGATCCACAAGTTCAAAGGACGTCTAACTTTAACAATTCTTCTTCTAAAACTAAGCGAGTTGACAAACCTTCAATCTGATGCCACGTACTGCAGGACGACATCTTTTCCTCCCCAAAATCATCAAATCGATTTTATGACCTGACAACGTTAAAGGTGAAACCGCTTCCTTAGCGGCAGGTCGTTGATTGGGTCGGTTATAGGAACGTTGTTGCCATGGTTGCAAAATGTAGTTAATATTCGGGGACGATCGTGGTAAAAAAAAACAACAACGTTAACTGTCAGTAGGAAGAGAGAACAACTAGAATGTAGTTCTGATACGTTAATGTGCCTTCATCTGTCTGGAAGGTGTCACATGTTTGTGCTGTTCTGAACTTTTGAGCTGTTTGCGTGACACACCGTGACGTATGTGACGTACCTTACACAGCGCAAAGGGTTGTGGGTCAGAATAACAAGAAAAGACAAACTCACAGGCCGCCGGATAATCAGCGTCCCCACAGCCAACCTCACAGAGCTGAACAACGTGGTCTTTAAACTCACTGCAGCTTCAACAGAACACTTTGCTCCGCCGGCTTCAGGGCGGAGGTACGGAGCGCTTCGGGAAAAGCCTGATCCCCTCAGTCATAACTGCCCTAGATAACGGGCCTCACTGAACAGACCCGATTGGTTTGTGCTTGTTGTTTGGTGCTGTGTGTTTTTCACTGTCTGTTGTTGTACTGACTGAATGAAAAAGATCTTCCTCTTGAGATAATGAAGTAAAAAAGTGCTGTAAGTCGACCACATGTAAGAATTGATCGTACTAACTTTTGTGACAGACTTTTGAATAGGTTCAAAAATTCAGAGCTTTTACTTGTAACGGAGTGTTTTCTCACCGTGTTATCGCTGCTTTTAACTAACTAACAGGAGTCCAGCGAACATACTCATGTTTCTGCACCATAAACCTGGATTCTGTAAGTCTCACACCCCACAACAAACAAAACAAGCAGCGTTCTGGTGCACAGCAGGGTAAACTCACTCCCATCTCGGTCTCTGAGTGTCTGTGGGATTAGAGGATGTCGAATTTTATTTTGTGCTAAACAGATGTAACAGAATACAGAGTTTGACCCCTCCAGCCGGCACCGGAACAATATTTCATGCACGCTGCGTCCTCTGAAAAGCCTGCGGGAGTGTGTGAGGGGAAACTCCACAGCCGAGCCGCCTCGCTCTGTGTGAAGGATGTAAAGCTGTGGAGCCGGCCGTGTCAACACCGCCGTCCTGTAAATATTTATAGGTGTTTATCTGCCGGGGCTGCGGATTATCAGCTTAGCGCGGGTACAGTAGCCCACCTCCATCAACACACACACTTACTCACACACTCGCCGGTGATCCTGATGTGTTGAGACTGCGGGGACAAACACAGCAGGAGGCCAGAATGTGTGTGTGCTGATCGTAGCGACTCACAAATCAAAAAAAGTTGCTGAACGTATGTTAATCCTCTGCTGTGCTGCTGCAGTGAACTGTCTGTGTGACACTTGCGGAGCTCCCAGAGTCAGACGCAAGACGTGAAAATGAAAATACTGAACTCTACGAGAAGGAGATAAAAATAAAGTCAGATCTCTCAGGTTCCTTCAGACCTGCAGGCTTTAAGTTTGTGACTAATGAGAGGAAGCTCCGGTTCTCTTAGAATGAGCGGGTTCTGTATTTTTAGCTTCTCTTTTACCTTTAGCTGAACTTGAACATTTACATTTTAATAACTCTCAAGAGGTTTGAGATGACAACAAGTGTTTCTTCTGGTCATGGATGAGAATGAACTTTGGATTTCACTGTAATGCTGTCAGCTGATCCAGGACGCAGGGATTCAGTCACAGTTAGCGGTGCTGATGGGTCAATCTACAGCGACATCTTAGTAAATGCACGACATTCACGTTATAAACAATAATTAACAACATTTTGAGAAGGCTTTGCTCTTCAGCAGACAGCAAACCTGAACACCGACATACTTTATCAAGTAAAGTCAACAACAACAACAAGGAGAGGAAGAGGAACAGGAACAGGAAGTCCCCATACTGCCTTAAGAAATTGTTCAATTTTGTGAGTTGTCGAGTGAGGAGAAACTTTATAAACTTTGTTAATCACTGGCAATGACAAATTCTGAATTGTTTGGGCCGTCTTGTAAATCCTGCATTGGTTACAGCCTTGTTTCAGTTCTCACATCCATGAACTGAGCTGTGAGTCATGAAGCAAACCATTTGTTTTAGTGTAGGTAAGAGTTTGTATTGATTAGAAAGAGCTGATTAGTTTGTTTCTGTAAAACTTGTGAAGTATTATATTTTTCATCCATTGACTTGAATTAATTTACAGCCCAGCAGAGGTGGATGAAGTACTCAGATCCTTTAATTAAACATATCAATACCACCCTGTGAAAAACCTAGTGAAGGCTTTGATAAAAGATCGTTGTTGTATGTTAAAGTAACCAACTTGCTTATTTTACCCAAAACATGACTAATTTAAAGGTGTAACTTGTAAAATGTGGCTGTAATTTGAAGGTAGCTACCGTTAGCTAACTAGCTCATAGCTCACTTAGCTGTGGAGCCAGTGGTGTCGGATCTGGAGACTCAGATCACTGCAGGCGACGAGGCTCAGCTCAGTTTGACAACAGGGTATTTAACACGCAGGCGACTGACAGCAGCTCTGACCGAGAGTCTGACTCCGGAGATGATACGAAGAGGCAGGTGGGGACAGGAGAGTTGGATATCTGCAGCAGGTGAAAATGGCTTTTTAGAGGCGAGATATTTTCACGTCTCACTCTGTCAGCTGAGGATTTATTTTTTGGACCAAACGAGATGAACGTGGAAAGACAAACAACAAGCCTGTTTTGGTGTGATTTACTTTACTTTTGTTACTTTACGTTAGTTAACGATGTGATTAATCTCATCTGAGTTTCGTCAAAGAGTGAAACCTGGACTCAGATGATGCTGGGTTGAAATGTTTCTGTTCAATAAGAAAAATAGAAGAATGAGTAATATATTTCATGACATTTTGTGAGTTTGTTTTGTTCATTCATCGCCCAGCTGAAACTATGGGGCTATCAGACCGTCACCTCTCGAGGTACAAAGAGTTATTAGGGGGCCGGGGCTAGGTGGTTAGCATGCTAACTTCAGTAGCCTACTACTGGTGTTTGTTTATCTTCCTTCCAATGTGGTCTTTGTCGGTATTTATGCTATGACACCTGACTTCCTCCTTTGCTGCTGTGATCATTTCTACGCCCACCAGAGGTCACTGCCTTACAGTAAACATATGAATCCGCTTGCACGGACAAACTCTACTGCGTTTTTTTCTGGAGCTGTGGTGTAAAAGTAAAAGTATAAAGTTCCATGAATTAGATACTTAAGTAGAGTAAAAATATTGAATTTGTATTTAAGTGCTGTACTTACAGCATGTAGTGAAGCTGAGCGCACGTCTTCTGACTCCAGTTTTATGAGGTTGGAAGCTGAAGCCAGATTTCATCAATCTCGTCAACAAAACTTCTTTCATAAACTGAGGAGCGTGGAGGATTTCTGCAGACGAGGCCTGCAGCATTTCATTCTGGTGTAACGTGAAAATCCTCTGAACATTCTTTCATGTTCTTTTCGACACACGTGATATCATTTTTTCTTCAGGTCTTTTAGCTGAAAATGCATTTATCCATGCCATTAAAGCAGCTATTGAAATGAACTGAGTGGGCGCACGCAGGTGTGTGTTTATTCATGTTTATTTGTGTGTGTGAGTGAAAGAGATGAAGTGGATTCATGTTCCTCATGCAGTCAATCCTCCTCCAGCTGTAGATGGCTGCTGTGATAGACAGCAGAGGTTGACAGGGAGAGGAAAGGCTGCTCGTCGTCCTCCCCGTCGCCTCCTCTATCGCTCTCTGCATCAAATTGGAGCTGTCAGTCAGCTCTCACCCGCAGCACAACACACTCTATCAGACCGCAACAACCGCCGGAGAAAACACGACGAGCAGCCCGTCAGAAAAAAAAAGAGGGAATGTGGGATCATTTGATGAAATGAAATCAGTTCTGATCTGTTGTTATAAGATAAATTGCTCCGTCCTTCATAAAGTTTTCCGCTCACCTCGAGCGCAGGAACAGCTGTGCTGTAGGTTTAAGACCAAATTCACTTTCAGTTGACTTTCAGCTGCAGCTACATCATAATGTTGGAGCTTTCATTCCCAATTAATCCCCTTATAGATCATTTTAATATTTTCATAAGAATTAAGGGGTATTTTTCTTTGGAGGTTAGCAGGTTGGTGGATGAAGAACGTCCTTCATGCAGAGGAGCTGCGTTCAAACTCGTCTGTTGCCCTTTAAAGGACGAAGCTGCCGCTGGTTTATGTTTTATTATTATACTATTATTATATTATTATACTTAATATCAGATCACATTAAAACAAAACCAACAGTGTGTTCATCCGTCCCACACTCTGTCTGTGGCATCACTGTGAACTGAATGTCTTTGTGTTTTGGACTCTCAGAGAAAACAACAATCTGAAGACATCGGACATTTCTTATATCAAATAATTGATCGGCAAATTGAGAAAATAATCATCACATCAATCCATGATAGAAATACGTGTTTGTTGTCGTTATATCCATCATACCAGATCTGGTTTTTAGTCAGTAGTAAAACAAAACAAATACAGTAATCTTGCCCTTTTTGTAATATTTATAGCAGATTACAGGTATTTAATCACCTTTTTATTGATATTTTGTGTGCAGAATGTAACATGACATGAAAAATGAGACGTCTGTAAAAGCCTGTGGACGATTTGTTGAAGCGTATTAAAGCTGGATTTCTTTGTGAAGGACTGGGGTCGGTCCAAAGGATGTGATTTTATGTACTGGTTTATTTTTAAAATGTTAGTTTTTTTGTATAAATTTCCTCACAGAACAAACTGCTCTTCAGATTGTTACGCACATAACGATTAAATCTGTTCATGACATAAATTACCCTCCACTTCATTACAGTAATAAAACAGTCAAGACACAAACGAGCAGCAGCACGCCAGAGCCTCAGGCAGTGGTGCATCATGGGACTGTTTAAAGCTTAAGTGAGTATGTGTGTGTGTGTTTTGCAGGGTGGTTGACTATCAGCGCGTCCCCTCCTCGGTCCCGGTGGATCCCAGTCCTATTAAACGGCCCCGCCAGTCATCCTCCTCCTCTTCCTCCTCCACGGCAGCTCTGAGGATGAAGAGCAGCCGAGCGACCGGCAGGAACAACAACACACACACCTCGTCATTCGATAGCAAATGTAAGGGACTACAGAGTCACTGCAGAGAGTCCGGAGCTCCTTCCTCAGAAATATTTGAGACTTTCTGAACTCTGATGACTTTTAGGGAACTAAAATTAACAGGATATGACACAAGGTAATATTAAGTTTCATGTATGCATTACAGCCCACAGAGACTCTGTGCTCTGTGTTTTGTTTGGCGATCTCTCAATGGTGACTGACGGCCATCAACAAAAGATGTAAAAATACTCCACCACAAGGAAGAGACCAGCAAGACCAATCCTCCCTCTGATTCTAGAAGTTTCTACAGAAGTAAAAGTACAGAAGTATTAACAGCAGAATGCACCTAAACCATCAGCTGCAGCAACGCTACCGAAACTTACATTTTGATAAAGCACCAGAAAATCACATTTCCCAAATGAACTGTACTGTTCTTGAACCCTTTTCACAAAATTCATTATCCCCTCAGTCTCTGCCCCTGAAGTAATATTCAGTTAATGATCGTGAAGTCAGAATTAATTGAAGCTCTCAACTGTTTCTTTACCATTCAGATTTTGAACCAACATGTTATGATTTTCATTTAATTCCTTCGTTTGTGAGGAGTATTTACAGGCGGTGCAGTTTTATCTGTCCACTGAGATCCACACGATCGTTGAATCAAGTACATTTATGGTCACAGTTTACGACCACGACGCTGCCGAGTGCAAAGGACAAACAGAACCAGATGAATGTGTAGATGTTTTACTGAGAGTGGGTCAGAACCAGCCCAGGCAGTTTGAATATTTAAAAAGCTTTTAACCAGAGAGGGCAGAGACACAGACACCCTGCGATGGCAGAGGGCGATTCACGGGGGTGTTTCCCGCCTCAACCTTCCTCCAATTAAAGGCTTTTAAATTTCAAGCTCACACAGCCGCCTCAACCCGAGTGTATTTATCTTATTTTATTTATTTATTCACATTTGTGGGAGTAATATTTTGTAAATCTCTAAATCTGCAGCTGACGTGAGCGCTCAGAGGATCTGTTCTAAACCCTGTTCATGTTATCTGAGCCCGTGTGATGGCTCGTCTTGGTGTTCGGGCCCCAGGGTGCTGGAGAGGAGACGGGTGGAGGGGCACCAGATGGTCTCTTCATTAAAGGCTTCTGTACCGCAGGGCTCTCCTTCCTGCTATAACCCAGCCGAGCCTATCAGCGCTCGCAATTAGACTGAGTTAATAGTGCATGGCAAATAAGAATTGTTTATACTAGTTTATTACAAGCCTTAATAGTTTTTACTTCGCCCCATCACAAGAAAATTAGATTGCCTTTGCAAGCTTCCGAGGTCGAAAAGCTTTCAGGAGTGAAGTAGTTTTCAGGGTCGTTTGGTGAGCTGTTGGCGGCGCCGGCGGTCCATTACAGAGCACAGTGAGGGCGAGGGCTCCTGCGGTGGAAGGAGGTGGGAGTGCAGCACGGAGAGTAATTGATGGTGCAGGACTATAGGCTTGATGACTGCAGGGGTCACTGGATGACATTTGCATCTGCACGGAGCTGTAAAGCCAGACTCTGGTCCAAACCGATGTTCAAGTGTGCTTTTAGCCTACTTATGGAGGGAAATATCCTCCGAAAACACATCAGCGTCATTGGTCCATGTTGTTCTGGGGTTTATACGTCCATTTCTTCATAAAGGCTGGCTGTGTGCACTGTGTGACGTTGGAACAGGAAGTGGACAAACACAAACATTTGACTCATTCAGTCATTGTAAGCTGGAGTGTTAAAGGGGCATTTTGTATGATAATGCCAGAATGTTATTTTATAAAGTAAAAGGAATTAGCTCACATGATCAACAGCAGCAAAAGAGGAAGTCAGGTGACGTAGTATAAATACCGACCAACTCCATGTAGGGAGGAGGATAATAAAAACACAAATAACATCACGTCACATCTTAAGTTAGTTTTGGTTTGAGTTTGTACCTCTAAAGCTGATGTACCTTCCTGTAATTTCAGCTGGAAGATGTATTAAGTACGGACTAAATTTCTATAAACCCTAAACAGAAATATACAACCGTACGCTGTCTTAGTTCAGACAGCATACCTGTTTCTCTCTTTTCCTGAACTAAAGGTCCCGACACGCTAAGCCGACATAGGATAGCTGGCGGCAACAAGGCCGACTGTTGCTTTACCTCATGTTTCCGTGCGACAGACTCTGTTTTTTCACTTGTTTGCTGATTGACTTAACTCAACAGTTGACTGAACTATGGAGCCAAAACCAGGAAGACGAGCCACATGCAGTCAGGGGTGTCCACATACTTTTGACAATATTGTGCATCATCGTGTTCATATTGTCCCCATTCACCTCCTGCTCCCTGTCTCTCTGCAGTGAAGATGGCGGAGCTACTTGCCATAAAGAGGGAGCTGACGGTGATCAAGGTTCAGATCGACGGTCTGTTGGACTGTGTAGACAAGATGGACAGACAGAGGAAGGACTGCTCAGGTAGAGACACCTCGCTTTACCTCTCAAATGTTTAGCTGTCTTATAGAATCTGAAAGACAGACAGAGACATCAACAAAGAAGTTCGCTTCAGGTCTGTGTCAACCTGAATTCAGCTTTCCAAAGTTATGGAACAAAGACACGAGGCTTGTTTTACTGAACCGTGTGAGAAAATGTATTTGTCTCATTATGTGCAGCCTGTTGTGAGACATAACGACAGTGTGTTTTCTAACGTCCTGAAACAAACCATTTATGGAGAATGGATACAGCGTCAGAAGTGGACCCGGTCCGTTCCTGTGAAAGTTAATCTGCAGCGCGTGAAGCCAAAAAAGTTTGCTGGGTCCTCTGGAACAAGCGCACAACACATTTCCACCAGCCTCGCCTGCTAACTTCCGGTTTAGCCCACAGCTAGCTTGAATGGGAATAAAATGATTTAATCCTGTCCAGGTAACCCTCAGGGAACATTCCCAGAGGGTTACCTTTTAAAGAACATCCTAGGAACGTTCTTTCTCTGAGGGTATTTTGTGTGACCTTCGCAAACCTTGAGAGAACATTCCCCTGAGGGTTCTTGAGAGGATATTTTGTACAACCTTCAGCAAACCTTTAGAAAGCGTTTCCTGAGGTTCTCTAAAGGTTCTGTGTGTTTAACCTACAGAAAACCTTTAGGGAACATTTTATGAGGTTCTCAGAAGGTTATTGCAGAAAAAAACCCTTTCTTTAAAGGATCTTTTGAGATTTTACACCAATACCTTTTATCCTGCTGACAGAAAGTTCAGCGAAACTTTACACTTAATATTTAAGATATTAATTAGGTAATACACAGCTTCTTCCATCAGTGAATAAACAAGCTGTTCTCAGAGGAAAATAAGGTTTGAAGCTAGAGAGGTGTCAGGGTCCGCCACATATAAACAAAGTTAAACAGTATGAACTGTGGTGTCCTTTATGGTCAGTTTGTTTCCAAACAAAGAGAGTTTGTTTGGTTGTCTTCTCATTAACATTTCTTCCCCAAAACTACAGACTTCTCCTTTAACAATTACAAAGTAGTTACTAATTAATTTTCAGTCAATTGTCTAATCGTGTCTCCAAGATCTCAAGATCATCCGAAACACACACCAGAGGCTTCCCACAGATAATAAGTGTTAATAAACATGTAATCTGTCAGAGTGGATCACAGGTGGATGAGACCATCTTGGTCCACGTCCCACTTTTATTAACAGGAACATTATCGGCCACAAACATCAGTCTGATCCGGGTTGGATCCACCCCGAGAGCGACAGAACCCCGAGCTGAAGTTTATTATTGCAAATGATCTGTGAGGGACCGGCGATGCAGAGAGAGTCGGTTTGTTTACCATCAGATGTGATCTGCTATCATGCCGCATCTGTGAGTAATGGTTCAATGACAAAACTGCCGCCAGCAGAGCGTGGATTATGACAGTGAGGTAAACAGCGATAAACACCAGCCTCATAACCTTTCATAAGCTCCCCTTCAGCGCTCAGCAGTTATCTTGTCGTCGACCAACTCTGTGTGTGTGTGTGTGTGTGTGTGTGTGTGTGTGTGTGTGTCTACCTTGTAAGAAGAAAATTTCCCTGTGAGGATAAAAAGATGAGGAAATTATCCGATGTGACACGTTGACGGTCTCCACTTCTTTAGATGAATATTTTCAAACATTAATATTAGAAAACTGAAAACCAGCGGGGAAATGTAACTGAGTACATTTACTCAACTGAAAGCTAAATACACAACTCTGTGTGTGTGTGTGTGTGTGTGTGTGTGTCAGAGTGTCCTCAGAGCAGGGAGCCCAGTGTGTCTCCTCACCGAGGTTCAGTCAGCAGTCTGGAGAGAGAAAGTCCTGAACCAGGAGAGGCCAGCGAGGACGAGCCACTACACTACCAGAACTACTACCCCCACAGCTACACCCACAGGGTAAATATATTGCTGCCCCCACAGGATAAATATGTTGTGCACTGCATCACACGAGGCACAGTTATGTAGTACTCATGGAACATCAAAAGGGAGTTTTAGGTTAAATTTGGCTATCAATATTAATGAATGATTAATTAATAAATTATGATAAATACTATAATCAAATTTACCTAAGATCGCCTCACACGGGGCACCAATATGTTCTGCGCCGCATCACACGAGGCACAATTAAGTAATGGTTTTAAATAAAGTAAACATTTAGGTTTAATTCAGCTATCAGTAATAATGAATGATTATCAGGGATAATTATTAATTATGATAAATACTATAATCAAATTTACCTTAGGTCGCCTCGCACGGGGCACCAATATGTTCTGTGCTGCATCACACGAGGCACAATTAAGTAATGGTTTTAAATAAAGTAAACATTTAGGTTTAATTCAGTTATCAGTAATAATGAATGATTATCAGGGATAATTATTAATTAATTTAATCTAATTTCCATTAGATAACCTCGGGGCACCCAGTTGAAGAAGGGAAAACATAGCAAATTCAACAAGCAGTCTCATAAAAAGGTGTTAATAGCTGTTAATAATAATTATTAATAATAAACTTAAAACTACAACTAATTCTACCATAACAGTTGTAATGTTTGAAGGATTTTGGAGTTCTTGACAGTGTAGAGGTTGGCAACATTCACTCTTGTACAATATTACATAGACAGCAAGAAGGTTCAAGTCTTTTATTCAACACACAGATGAAAGCACACAATCTAACTAACATGTACTATATACAGGTGTGTGTGTGTGTGTGTGTGTGTGTGTGTGTGTGTGTGTGTGTGTGCGAGCGAGATGCCAGGTTATAGAAGATGGTTCATGCAGAGACTCTGAGTCTGTGTGAAGCAGCATTCGACTAACGTCAAATTAGCCGTCTAGGAAAGCAAACTACCAATAACCTGACCTGAGAACACAATAACACCAAAACAGTGAACAAACACATACATTGAACACATGTGCATTACATCAACCAGAGTTTAAAGTCCTGTGCTTAGCCGTGCCATCCTATGCTATCTAATCCCAGTTCAACGTTACCAATATTTGAAGAAAAAGTGCTGGTGTTTGCAGGAGAAGGTTGGGATTCCAATGTTGAATCCTGCTTTACAAGGTCTGATGAAACTCAGCAGCGGAGGAAATGGTTCGCTCCTTTCCTTTGCAAGGAAATATACACCAATGCTACACCACCAGGTTAAATATACACCACTGATACCCCCACAGCTCCTCCCATGGGTAAATATAAACCACTACTACTGTTTAAATTACCCACACAGACTTCCTTATAATTACCCCATCTAAACCAACACCTCCCCCTCACAAGGTAAATGAGCACTTCCACAACTGCCCCCTTATATTCAGCCCCGCTACAGAAGGTAATGTAATACTGCCCTCTAGTGGATAATCTGTTATTAACTCCTGTCACCTCATCAGGAGGTCGACACACTCTGCTGACAGTAGAAATTGTCACAATTATCTGAGATGTGAAACACAAACCCGATGGACTGACTGTTTTTGTGTGTAGTTCAGAATCGGAAGTGACTGGACAAAAGAACGACAAATAAATGTTATCATAGTTCATGTTAAACTAAAATAAGCAGACGGACTCTTGACCTGCCTCAGTCGTCCCTTGTCTCAGACTCCTGATTTCACGTGAAGCAGTAAAGTGTGCCTCACCACACCACGATGCCGCGTGGCCAGAAGACAATTTGCATAATCTGTGGTGGACCGTGTGTTTACTGTCACCTCGCAGGTCGTTTTATTCACCACCTCATCAGTGTGAAGCAGATCAGCCGCTCTGAGAAATGGTGCTTTCAGTGTTTCTGTTTCTTTACAGGGAGAAATAATGATATAGAATTAGCCTGCAGGCTTCCTACCTGCTTGACAGAGCGAGGCTGCCTCATTAATCTGAGCGGAGGCAGCGAACAGACCGGCCCGTAATCTGCTGCATTGTTCCTCTGACAGGAAGTGTGTGTGTGTGTGTGTGTGTGTGTGTGTGTGTGTGTGAATAATTACCATTTGATTGTGTGTGCAACAAAATGTGATGTAAGAACAGGATTTTTTGGGGGGAATTGGAAATATGTGTGTGTGCAGCAGTGTAGAGAAGATGAGGCTGCAGTGATGATGATGATGATTGATGATAAGGAAGAGGAGGCTGTGTTAACGAGGACTAACTGCAGTGTATTTTTTTACTGACCCACTGCCTCGTTAACAGCCTCTTCCTCTGTGTTTGCAGATAAAGCAGCACCCGTCTGACCTGGAGGACGACCTGTGATGCTGCAGCTCAGGTCTGAACCGTTACACAGAAATACTTTAGAGAACCAGACTGCAGCGTTTACATGTCTTAACTCATTATAGGACGAGGCTGGTGTTTTGTCCTGTCATCAAACACCACTAAAGGTTCACTGGTCATTTCGACCAGAAACACAGTTTGGATGAAAACAATTAAGATAGATTAAGAGTGCACATCACTCAGCCTTCGCTCAGTCAAATCAAAGTGGTATTTGCCAAAAAAAGAAATCTGATAAGGTTTGTCAGCCAATAGTATGACACAGTTTGTCTCACGTGGTGTCTGTGTGTCGTCTCTGATCAACAGTCTTGGTAGTTGCCAGTTTGTTGGGAAAAAGGGTTAACGTTGGCTAGCTAGTGTTAGTTAAGTTAGCTAGTGCACAAATTGGCAAACACCTGAGAGGGCTGATGATTTGAACAACAGCGGTGTTTTGACATGAATGTGATGGAAGGAGGAGATGGAACGCCATATTTAGAGCCTGAATTTTTTCAATGACAATCTTTAAAGAAACAACATGCTGGATATTGTATTTTTTCACCGTTCAGCTGCTATTACTCTTCACTTTATCTGAGACAGAACCTTTCCAGAGATGAAATACTTATTTACCTGCTCTGTTTCACTGTCACACACACCTTCAGGGTTGATATCTTCAGTTTATCCACAGTGTAAATGAATGGAAACATCCTCTCAGTGAAAGTGTGTGTGAAGGTGTGCAGGTGTGTGTTAGTATCAGGATCAGAGAACGACAGCTTTCCTCTGTTCCAGTCCAGATTCACTCTGATCCTCTGGAGCTTCTTCTGGACCACGAGATCAGTGGATGGAGCTGATGGTGATTGCACTGAGTATTTACCATAGGAAAACATTATTCTCCATAATCCAGACTGTATGTCTCCCTTCCTCTGGACAGACTCTGTTAACACACCCAGTCTCCAGTATGTACTGTCTCCAACCTCGACATCCCAGCTGTGAGTCCCTGAGTTAAAGCCCTCAGAGCCCAGGACAGACCAGTGATAATCAAACCTCTCTGGATTATCAGGAAGCTGCTGTTTCCCTCCTCCTGTCAGACTGCTCAGGTCTTCAGACAGGATGAGGTTTGGATGAGCAGTGTTTGGGTCCAGAACCACAGGAGTGTAGGAGACCATGTCCTTCATCTTGTTCCAGATGTTGAAGCACAGGTTGCCCAGGTGTTTGGCCTGGTCTATCAGAGCTCCTGAGGGCAGCTGTGGATCCTCCAGCAGGGGGCGCTGCTGGACTCTTTCCACTGCAGCCTCGTAGTTGTGCAGGAATGAGACGTCTTCAGCTCTCAGCTGCTCCTCTGTGGCTCTGACTGTGTGTGAAAGAGCTGCTATCTCTCTGCTCAGAGCCTCCATCTTCTCCTTCATCATCTGACTCTTCTGCTCCTCTTCCTCCCTCAGTGCAGCCATCCTGGCCTCCTCTTCCTCTTCTAGAAACTGGTGCAGCTTCTTAAACTGATCCTTAATCTGCCTCTCTGTGTGTCGGGCCTGGACCTTCATGTGTTCTGCTGTCTGATCAAACTTCACTTTAACTTCTTCAAAAACCTTTAACTTCTTCTTTAAAGGCTCCAGAGTTTCCTGAAGTTCCTTCTTGTGTTGTCGTGCAGCTTCATTGATGGGTCTGAATCTGTGGTTGGTGTGTTGTTCTGAGTCTCTGCAGACGAGACACACCGGCTGCTGATGGTCCAGACAGAAGAGTTTGAGTTTCTCAGAGTGCCGACTGCAGAGATCCTCTGAAGCTCTCTGATCTCTCTCCTGTGAGAAGGTCTCACACAGGTTCTTTAACACCAGGTTTGGAGGTGGTAGTTCCTTTGAATATCTTCTCTTACAAAGTGGACACTCCCGTGTTTGTCTCTCTGCCCAGCAGCTCTGCAGACAGTCTTTACAGAAGCTGTGGCTACATGACAGAACGACAGGATCTTTAAAGATGTCAAGGCAGACAGGACAGCAGAGATCCTCCTCTAACCTGGAAGCCATTTTGTCTCTGAGTGACGCTGTGAACACAGCAGACAGTACAGTCAGTCACAGCTCCACTTCCTCCTTCACTTCACTGAAGTTTACTTTCAGTTCTGGTTCTGGTCGGACTGACCTTCAGTGTGTGGAGCGTCTGCAGTGTTGTAGTTTCCTCCTCCTCTCTCCTGTAGATGAACTCACTCAGAGGACGTTGTTAGTTCAGTCTGAAGGTGGATCTGATCGTCTGTCTGTGGTTCTGTATTTAAGAGACACACACACAGGTGACTCAGGTAAGTCAAGTGAGGGCGGAGCTTTTTCAGACCTCTGCTGAACTCTGTTGGTTCACATGTGACTCGGGGTAGTGTTTCAGTCTAAAGAACTGATTCATTGCAGGAAATGTAATCTGATACACTTGTTGTTCTTGTTGGAGGGGCTGTAGTCCGAACCAGCGCCAGCACTGGCTGAACTGTAGTGTTCTCGATTATGTTCGAACTTATATTAAAGATTAATAATTTTTTAAAACTTGTCAAGAGGTAATATTAACCCTACACTATATTAACTTGATAATAATGTCACATTCATTTGGGCACCAATATCTCATTCTGTTTATTTGTTGTCCAACCTTGATCCAAAAACATTCTACAAACCTTTTTTTAACATAACTGTTGGGGAAGAAATATGATTTTTTCAGGTCAATATTTCTCCAAACAATAGGAGGTCATTTGTGTTTTGTACAGACGTAAAAGTTTGGATAAAGATAGGAATGATTGCTCTACTAGCAATCTTCTCATTATCCCTTTTTAGATAGAAAAGGCGGCACATTTGCTCCAACGTAAGGGCGGCAATGTGCTGGCCTGTCTTTCTAAAACCGAGGTGTAATATTCCTCCTTTTCCAAAAGCCGCCTCTGAGGTAGGCGTAAACATGTGACGTGACGTGAAGCTCGAAGTTGGGCTGCGAACAGTGACATAGAATTTGTCTTCAAAATAAGAGCTTTACATTGCACCCCATTGGAGTTTAGAACTGGGTTCTTAGCGGGGGGCTTTTAATTTGAAAGTAGTGACCGTTCCTAGCTTGCTGACACAACAACAAGCTAACACAACCAAACAGCTACAGAGACCGAGGAGACGCTGCATCTCCTGGATCTCAGCGGCTGTCCAGTTGTTCATCTTAATGTCCGCGGATGAAGTGATGGACTGACTGCTGTGATCAGCTGTTTCCTGGTTTTAAACTCCTCGGTTGTGGATCGCACTACAGTGCACGTCACCGACACCTCCGCCCATCTCACCCAAGGGCCGGCACATTTCCGCCTCGGTTTTAGATAGCAGTCGAGGCGGATATAAGTGTACCCTCCGAGGCGGAAAATCGGCGGACAAGAACAGACCCCCAATTTGCCGGCCTCTGTCTAAAACCGCGGACCGAGCCGCCAAAAGGACGGCAGATTGGCGGCTTGGTGCTCTGTCGAAAAACGGCTATTGTCTCTGCAACCTAGATACTCAAAGCTACTGTAGATATGTCTACAGAACAGATGTCTGACAAACCAAGCCAATGCTAAGCTAACTGTTTGCGTAAACCTCGTAAGGAGGCCTTCGGTATATCTATGTTTACAGACAAAGTGTCTCTGACCTATTTTAACCTCTTGCCAAAGAGGAGAGATTCTGCTTCACCCCGTTTGCTTTGTTATTTAACAGATAACCATGTATGGAAGGACTTCCTCCTGAAGCTGTAAGATACAATATATTGCCAAAAGTATTCGCTCACCTACCTTGACTCGCATATGAATTTAAGTGGCATCCCATTCTTGATCCACAGGGTTCAACTCTTCTGAGAAGGCTTTCCACAAGGTTTAGGAGTGTTCATGGGAATTTTTCACCATTCTTCCAGAAGCACATTTGTGAGGTCACACACTGATGTTGGACGGGAAGGCCTGGCTCTCAGTCTCCGCTCTAATTCATCCCTAAAGGTGTTCTATTGGGTTGAGGTCAGGACTCTGTGCAGGCCAGTCGAGTTCATCCACACCAAACTTGCTCTGTGCACTGGTGCATACTCATGTTGGGACAGGAAGGGGCCATCCCCAAACTGTTCCCACAAAGTTGGGAGCATGGAATTGTCCAACATCTCGTGGTATGCTGAAGCATCCTGAGTTCCTTTCATTGGAACTAAGGGGCCAAGCCCAGCTCCTGAAAAACAATCCCACACCATAATCCCCCCTCAACCAAACTTTACACTTGGCACAATGCAGTCACAAGTCTGTTCTCCTGCAACGCCAACCGACTCGTCCATCGATGCAGAGGGGCGCGCTCACTCAGACGTGTCTCGCTGCTCTAGTCCGTGGCGCGTGCTTTACACCACTGTATCCGACGCTTTGCATTGCACTTGCTGATTTATGGCTTGAATGCAACTGCCCGGCCATGGAAACCCATTCCATGAAGCTCTCTACGCCTGTTCTGGAGCGAATCTGATGGCCACATGAAGTTTGGAGGTCTGTAGCGATTGACTCTGCAGAAAGTTGGTGACCTCTGCACACTATGTGCCTCAGCATCTGCTGAACCCGCTCCGTCATTTTATGTGGCCTACTACTTCGTGGCTGAGTTGCTGTCGTTCCCAGTCGCTTCCACTTTGTTATAATTCCACTGATAGTTGAGTGAGGAATATTTACAAGCATGGAAATTTCACGACTGGACTTGTTGCACAGGTGGCATCCTATCACAGTACCACGCTGGAATTTACTGAGCACCTGAGAGTGACCCATTCTTTCACAAATGTTTGTAAAAACAGTCTGGATGCCTAGGTGCTTCTTTTATACACCTGTGGCCATGGAAATGATTGGAACACCTGATTTCAATTATTTGGATGGGTGAGTGAATACTTTTATCAATATAGTGTATAATTTGGACACTTGGGGAAGAAAGGTTAGGATTGATATGGCAGCATTCTGTGTAGACAGACGTGATGTTATTTTGCTCCTACAAGAACTTGTTTTATAAACTATCTTAACGTAGCCATTGGTGTCTCAGAGTCTTCTTCATCTCCCTGAACAGTCAAGTGAGCTGAAATTCCACAAAAAAATCATGACAATCATTATGAAAAGATTCAGATTGAGCCACACTGAGATATTTAGATCACAGTATTTGTTGTGTTGAGAGACAGGAAGCAGTGAAACAGGTGTTTCTGTTGGTGAGTTACTTTAACACAGAGTCTGTTTTGTTTACTTAATATTCATTTGACTCTGTAAGAAAATCTACAGATATTTACAAAGAGAGTCCTCAGTAAGAGACTGAGAGTTTAGTCACACTAACTGAAGACAAATGCAACTGTTTATGACCCAAGGGCCCAATAATCATCATTAAAGGGGTGTTACATAGTTTTGGAGGTGGAGAACTGAAGTGGTTTTAATTATTTGCCAACAGGGCACTAAATGTGATGTGATTGTGATTCACGTAAATAAAATCTGGATTGATTTGATTAGTTGTTTTTTTTTTAAATCTTGAATAGAAAAATACTGATTACACCAGTGGGGAAAGTAAAAATACAACGTAAAAAGTTTCTACAGAATTTAGAGGAATCAACTTTTCTTATGAACTCAACGTACATAAACAAGTTTCATTTATTTCAAGTTGATTAAACTTCTGAACTCATAAATATGAGTTCTCTTAACTGGAAGTCTTTTGGCTTGTAATGATGAGTTGGATTAATGTAATTCATTCATTCAACTCATCAATGAGGGCAAGTCTTCATTTTCAATGATGGCCATAGAACAAATAAAAAATAAAACACACAATAGATGCTAAAATAACATTGTGATTGTGAGAACAATTAAACAACGAACATAATCCCAGAGTGAGTGAACACAATGAGTTCAACGTTCAGAGTTCAGTCAACTCGTAGAAAAAAGGTTTGAAAGAAACACGATCAGCGTGTTGGCAGAGTTCCCAGCATGCATTGTTTGAGAGGTAAATCTTTGTGCTGCTTGTCTTTAACACACTTTAACACATACTGAATTCAGTCTTTATTTTATCAAACTTTAACATTTTCAATCAAATCTTTGTGAGTTGATTAAAAATAATGTCTTTGTGTAAATGCCAAAGTAAAGAAGAAACAAGTACCTGTGTCTCTGTGTGGTTCTCTGGGGTCAAAGCTCCGTACTGTAATTACTGACTTCAACATAAATAATCATGAAACAAAGTGCAGCACAGCCACAACCACACACAAGTTATTTTTTGGTGAAACATGAGGAGAGTCTGGAGGTGGAGAACTGAAGTGGTTTTAATCATTTCATCATTTAACAGGATGTTCAGGGAAGTTTGGTCATTTTTCTACAGAAACAGTTTGAATAAAAACAATTAAAATTCATTACGAGAGACCGTCAGTCATTTCATATTTTTAGATGCAGAGTGTGGAGGAAATATCAAGCCTTCAGTCAGTCAAGTCAAAATTGTATTTGCCTGATACAAAAACACATACACATTCACATACATGGACACACATACACATCTATATGCCAACAGGGCACTGCATGTCTCCATTATCTAAGAGGGGACCTCTGTTTGTGGTCATTTTGAAAAAACAAAAATAGAATAGAAAAGTTTCTTTTAAGGTCTTTGACCAGAATATTACTTCATATGGGATCTTTTGATATTTTAAAAAGAAATTCCCAAGAGGGGACACGAATCCTTCAGTGACGTCTACCTATCAAAGAGGGGACTTAAACACAAACACGCACACACACACACACACACACACACACACACACACACACACACACACACACACAAACACACACACACACACACACACCGTAAAATTGAAATTAGAAACTAAAAATCATTTTAATCATGAAAAGGTCGACAATAGAAACACAAAGCAAACTGTCAAATTGAAAACAAGTATGGAAAAATCAACATCTGTGTTTTGTGAATAATGAGACAGCAGGAGGAGCAGCTGAAGATTAACAGGTTGAATTCTGTGATTTTTAATTTAAACATGTTGACGACATTTTTATGTTGACAAATCATTTTAAAATAAAACATCTACAGAGCTCGTAGAACAGTGCAGAAAAAAGACTCTCTTTTCCTTAAAAACATTATTGTGATTGTGAAAAAATGATTTTAAAATGTTTGTCAGGTACAAAATAATTGTTCTGTTTATCGCTGTCAGAATTCTGACAGTTGGTTCAGCTTCTAACAAGGTTTGTCAGCCAATAGTATGACACAGTTTGTCTCACGTGGTGTCTTGTGTGTCATCACTGATCAACAGTCTTGGTCGTTGCCAATTTGTGGGAAAAAAGGTTAACGTTAACTAGCTAGTGTTAGTAAAGTTAGCTAGTGCACAAACTGGCAACCACCTGAGGGGGCAGATGATTTGAACAACAGCGGTGTTGTGACGTGAATGTGATGGAAGGAGAAGATGGAACGCCACATTTAGAGCCTGAATATTTTCAATAACACCTTTAAGGAAACAACATCCTGGATATTATAGTTTCTCAATGTTCAGCTGCAACACAATATTGTTCGTCACCATCCAGCCGCCTCACTGTCTCCTCTTTCAGAACTTTCTCTGAGCCAAAACCGAGCCCGGTCCGATCTGGTGCAGTGCTGTGCACTCTGGGTGTTGTAGTCTTTCTACCTTTTGAGTAGAAGTGAACACCACAGTCCTTTAACTGTTTTCTCTGCTCATGTAGCATCAATTTAAAAACTATTTGTCTTTCTACTGCAGAGAGAGAAAGTTTTATTTAAGGGCCGTCTTTCCAGAGATGAAATACTTCTTTACCTGCTCTGTTCCACTGTCACACACATCTTCAGGGGTGATATCTTCAGTGGGAGTTCATCCACAGTACAAATGAATGGAAACATCCTCTCAGTGAAAGTGTGTGTGAAGGTGTGCAGGTGTGTGTTAGTATCAGGATCAGAGAACGACAGCTTTCCTCTGTTCCAGTCCAGATTCACTCTGATCCTCTTGAGCTTCGTCTGCACTACGAGATTAGTGGATGGAACTGGTAGTGACCGCACTGAGTATTTACCTTTGTATAACATTATTCTCCATAATCCAGACTGTATGTCTCCCTTCCTCTGGACAGACTCTGTTAACACACCCAGTTCCCAATATGTACTGTCTCCAACCTCAACATCCCAGCTGTGAGTCCCTGAGTTAAAGCCCTCAGAGCCCAGGACAGACCAGTGATAATCAAACCTCTCTGGATTATCAGGAAGCTTCTGTCTCCCCCCTCGTCTCACACTGCTCAGGTCTTCAGACAGGATGAGTTCTGGATCAGCAGTGTTTGGGTCCAGAACCACAGGAGTGTAGGAGACCATGTCCTTCATCTTGTTCCAGATGTTGAAGCTCAGGTTGCCCAGGTGTTTGGCCTGGTCTATCAGAGCTCCTGAGGGCAGCTGTGGATCCTCCAGCAGGGGGCGCTGCTGGACTCTTTCCACTGCAGCCTTGTAGTTGTGCAGGAATGAGACGTCTTCAGCTCTCAGCTGCTCCTCTGTGGCTCTGACTGTGTGTGAAAGAGCTGCTATCTCTCTGCTCAGAGCCTCCATCTTCTCCTTCATCATCTGACTCTTCTGCTCCTCTTCCTCCCTCAGTGCAGCCATCCTGGCCTCCTCTTCCTCTGCTAGAAACTGGTGCAGCTTCTTAAACTGATCCTTAATCTGCCTCTCTGTGTGTCGGGCCTGGACCTTCATGTGTTCTGCTGTCTGATCAAACTTCACTTTAACTTCTTCAAAAACCTTTAACTTCTCCTTTAAAGGCTCCAGAGTTTCCTGAAGTTTCTTCTTGTGTTGTTGTGCAGCTTCATCGATGGGTCTGAATCTGTGGTTGGTGTGTTGTTCTGAGTCTCTGCAGACGAGACACACCGGCTGCTGATGGTCCAGACAGAAGAGTTTGAGTTTCTCAGAGTGCCGACTGCAGAGATCCTCTGAAGCTCTCTGATCTCTCTCCTGTAAGAAGGTCTCACACAGGTTCTTTAACGACAGACTTAAAGGTGGATGTTGCTTTGAAGACCTTCTCTTACAAACTGGACACTCCCGTGTTTGTCTCTCTGTCCACCAGCTCTGCAGACAGTCTTTACAGAAGCTGTGGCTACATGACAGAACGACAGGCTCTCTGAAGACATCATGACACACCGGACAGCAGAGATCCTCCTCTAACCTGGAAGCCATTTTGTCTCTGAGTGACGCTGTGAACACAGCAGACAGTACAGTCAGTCACAGCTCCACTTCCTCCTTCACTTCACTGAAGTTTACTTTCAGTTCTGGTTCTGGTGGGACTCACCTTCAGTGTGTGGAGCGTCTGCAGTGTTGTAGTTTCCTCCTCCTCTCTCCTGTAGATGAACTCACTCAGAGGACGTTGTTAGTTCAGTCTGAAGGTGGATCTGATCGTCTGTCTGTGGTTCTGTAGTAAAGACACACACACACACACACACACACACACACACACACACACACACACGACAAACTGTTTCCTGGTTTGTCTCAGGTGAGTCAGGTGTGGGCGGAGCTTTGTCAGACCTGCTGAATGCTGTTGGTTCATATGTGACTCAGAGGAGTGTTTCAGTCCAAAGTACTGATTTATTGCAGGAAATTTGATCTGATACACTTGTTGTTGTTGGAGCCTGGGCTGTAGTCCAATCAGAACCAGAACCAGCACTGCCTGAGATTTAGTGTTCTCTATTATGTTATAACTTATATTAAAGATGAATCACTTTCAAGTTAAAATATTAACCTCAAAATATATTAAGTTGATAATATCGTCATATTTATTTGGCACCAATATCTTCATGTTCTGTTTATTTGTCGTCCAGCCTCGATCCAAAAACATTTTATTAATTTTACTTTAATCATTTAGAATAAGAGCTGTTTTTCTTGGACTCTCTCTCTCTGATATTTTTATGACTAAACTAACTAAATACCCTGGCGGACCCCGCCACCTTTCTATCTTCAAACAGGGTTCTGGTATCTTTCTCTGAGAACAGCTGGTTTATTCACTTATGGGAAAAAAACATCTATTACCTCATTAATAATATAAATATTTAAGTTCTAAAGGAGTTCAAAATTCTTCTCCAAAACTACATGGTGCCCCTTCAATTTGAAATTGAACATTCTTTACATGAATGTACAGTACAACTACATTTTTAGATTAATTTCCAATGTTCGAGGCAACTCTGTTGTTTTGCATCACTGCGTTGTGAATTCATACAGCAGTTGATTTAATTTCACTCTTCTTGGTGGTAAATCTGAAGAAGACATGAGAGTTTTTAGTTTCTGCACAAGAGGAAATTAAAAGGTTTGTGTTTTCGAGCTGACTCTGGTCTCAGATGTGGAAGTGTCCGTGAATGCAGAAGTTCTTTTCTGTTATTTATTGCTCACGTTTGTCTTGATTTCCAACGCAACAATAAAAACTTTGACAACGATAAACAGGACAAACTGTTTACTGTGAGGAACTAGAACTATCTGCAGTGTGTTTCAGTGAAATGAACTGAATCGAATAACTGCTTGGAGACAAAAGCTGATGGTATGCTTTGGAAAACAGTCACAGTAATGTAAAGTACTTTACACAATCTGAAGTTAATTAGATCAGAGGGACGCCTGTGATAACACTGAGACTTCCCCACTAAACCTCTTCTCTTTCATTACAACCTAATGGACTCGTGAAAACATCAGAACTTTTTTGTTAACTTGTTTGGTTGGTGGCATTGATTATTAAATGCAAGGGAGTAGGTTTGATTTTGAGATTGGTGGGGACACAAAAGTGCTCCAAGGCAGCACTCCTGAAAGTTGACTTTTTTTACATTAGCAATCATAATTTCACGCCATGCAGATGTTATAGTTTAAAGCAACTAATGAAAGACAAGGAGGCAACTGCGAAGAGTTTTAAAGCCACATGGGTGAAGCATTGCTATTCAGATCATCATCACACTAACATCTGTCACAGTGCTGAATCTCATGACTAACATATCCATCATCAATTTTAACCTCACCTGTGAATTTCCAGCCTCTCTTTCAGCTTCTCCTCCTCCTTCTCCTCCAGCCTCTCTTCCTCTACCTCCTCCAGGTTCTCTGCTGTCTGTCACCTTACAAAAATATGTTGATGCATGACATAGGAACAGACACATTAGGGATACAATGATCATTGACAGCTTGACGGTTCAGTTATTGCCTGAGCAAAAAGGCTTTTACTAAATATTAATATTACTTAATATTAATTATATGTTATAATTATAAAATCACCTGATCATCTAGAATGTGAGGTTTTATTGTATTTCCACCACAAAGTTTCTTCATTTGTGTTTTTAAACCGTTGCTCACTTCTGCACAAATACATGAAAATAAGAATTAAAAATAAATAATGTTTCTCTTTGGCATTAAATATTCTCGTTTATTCAACATCTGTATTGTTGAGCCTCTACCTATACACCCTTGAAGTAACTTACACTTTGACTCCAAAGAAGTCTCTTATATCCAGTTTTCTTTTCGTTGACATCCTTCAAATCCTACACAGCACACATGCACGTACACGCATGCGAACAGACACAAACAAAAATGACACCACTGATATTAAAATCCGTCTAACTGACGTGACCCAGGAAGAACAAATGCCAAACAACTTACACTGGCAGTTGCAGATAACATGCACTGCCTCTCGTCCGGTCCAACTAGCAGGTTGCATGTAGCTGTTACAAGCAGAAGGAGTGACAGCGGGGACAGCCAATCACATGTAAGTTAGCGAGAAACCGGCAGCCGATCAGGGAGCGATATTTAGGTTAATGGCGGCACTTCTAGCAGAGACCGACATTTAACCCTCTGTGTGCCATAATCATTGACTTAACACTACGGACAGCGGTTGTATTGATAGTGACTACACAGTAGCGGCTGAATATTGGTAGGGACGTGTCCCTAGCGTCCCTACCAAATTCTACGCCCCCGATTAAATGTTTAACCAAAAACCCAGAGGACCCTGATTATTTTAAAGGCATATATGATGAGTCTTAGTTGCTGTTTGTCACAAAGGCATCCATAGAAATCTTGTTTCAGACTCTTCTCCTGTTGTCTTTTCAGATTCTCTCAGAAAGAAATCTCGGATCAGTAACAGTTCAGATGGAAGACGAGCTTCAAGAGACGTTGACAACATGAACATCCATTGGACCGACTCTCCTCCATCTGTCTCTTATCTTTACATCACTGTCAGTTTGGATTTTTATCTCTAGTTCTGGTTTCCAGTCTACAGCAACAACAAAACCCCCAAGTAAACTGGTAATTTGGTGAATTCCAAGTCCTCTGCGTTAATGTCAGGCAGCCACTGATTTCACATATAGATATTTCAAATCGCAATATAAATGAACTGGCAGTTCTGCAGACAACTAATCAATCACAGTGAGCTTCAGTTTAGTTTGGTCTCACTTTAGCATCAAAAGCAGTTCAATTTCATGAACTATGTTGGGCAGATCTTTAGTTCTTATTATACAGTATAAATTATATTATATTATATTATATTATATTATATTATATTATATTATATTATATTGTATTATATTACATAGATTAAAAGACATTTTCTCCAGTACAAGACATGATTATTCTGTCATTTGTCAGCCTGACCTTGCTTCCCACGTCGGCCTCGTCTCAGATTAATGTTAATAAAGTCAGTGTGGCAGCAGCTGGCGGCGCCTTAACACACAATACGTTTTCATCAGGTGTTGTTGATTATGTGTAACCAGATGTCTGTAGGACCATATTATGGTTCTGTGTTACAGCTTCAGTTTTATGACTGTCTGGGTGAGTTACAGTTTAATGCACTCAGGAAATCAGTCATAAAGTCGTGAATGGACAATTTTCCCCAAATGGGCATTAACGCTGATCAAAAACAACATGTAGGAGATATTAATGGAGGGGAGAGAACGTTTGTATTAATTGATCTGTGTAGCAGGTAAAAAAGGTTAGTTTAGGTTAGGGTCAATCAGTATGCTATATGTGAGCTAACAGTTCAGCAGCAGATAGCTGACTGATCAGTTTGCTATGTAGAAGAGACGAGTTCAGGTTCGCTCACAGTTCAGTTGTTAAACATTTTGTTTACCAGCTTAAACAGTTGGTTAAGGTCAGCGAACGGATCAGTTGAGCAGATAAAAAGTTCAGTTCAGGTTTACTAACAGTTTAGTAGTTAAAGCAGTTTGCTAAGCTAACAGAACAGTTTTCTGTTTTTGTCAGAGCGACACTGAAAAGTTGCTGTTTTCATTTATTTCTGTACGTCAGCCTCACCGTGTTTCTGTCGGTCCGTCCTTTAACACATCTGGTTTGAATGTTCGCGCCCCTTACGAATGTTTAACTACACACCAAGATTTTTCCACGGTGTTGCCAACTCTTTTCAAATTAAAGTAGCTAGCAGCTCCAAATGTTGCTGAATCTGATGAGAAAGTAGCCGAGTTGACAACACTGCAACCACGATAGTCCAACATCATACTGCTTCCTGTTTTGAGGTTTTGAGGTTTTGAGTTTTTGAGTCGTGCCGTCTTTGTCATATTTTCTTGAATTTTACGACATCATGTTTGTTTCACCTGGTTTTGGATGACTGTTTTTAACTGAGAGTGAAGCCACCGACACATGAAACATTTCCTCGGCCATGTTGAATCAGCCGGATGAAAAAGACGACTGTGACCGACTGTAAATACTGTGTGTTTCAGGCTCTCATGTAAAATACTTCGTTGGTTTAAAAAAAAAAAAAATGACACTTGAAAATATTTATGTAAACAGTAGTGACTCTTTATATTTAAACATTATTTCAAACTAAAAAAAAAAAAACATTAAAATGTTTTATTAAGAAATCCTGTGAGTTGCAGAGATATGATGACTCACTGTAGTTTGTGTTTGTCCTCAGTGCTGAATGTAATCTCTTTCATTGTGAGTGTATTAAAGGTATTTTTTATAAAAATAGACGTGTTGTTTGAACTTTGTGTGTCTAATAATAATATGATCCCTCATTCGTGCGTGTTGTAGTTTACAGTTAACAGTTACAGAAATAATTAAAGATAATCATTATGCAATCTTTAAACTGGCAAAATGGTGATTAAATTCCCAAAGTGACAGAGCTAGTTTTAACAGGTGAATGGGTGACACGGTGTGGACAACTCATCTTTAATTAATTACTTTTCATTTTCTTTTAAATGTTCTTCATAAGACCCAAATCACAGCAGGAACCTTTGTGATATGTGTAGCAACATCAGATGAGCAAGATATATGATGAATAAATGACTCGACTGACAACAATGCACAATCAGATTTAGAGTTAATAAATTAATAAATAAATAAATAAATGAATTAATAAATATTTTTTTCATTTATTAACTCTAAATCTGATTTAGATTAAAGTTTGAAAAGCTCCCCAACAGGCCGAATCTCTCCTGATCAACAAATATCTTAAATATATGAGAAAATAAAGAAACAAATGAAGTCGTTTACAAGTTGTGAAAATAAAAAAAATACTGAAATATGCGCCAATAGAAATGAAATGATGACACAATAATTAAACAATAACTTTCCACTCAGGGTTTATATTGTCAGTGTTTTAATTGGATCAGTTAAATCTTATCTTGTCCAAACACGGGGCCACATGTTGTTGACTCTGCTGGATTTAATGATTCCTTTGAGCCTGAACAACCTTCGACACCAGGTCTGTTTGCAGTGCATGCTGGGTAATATGGCTGTGAGCAGTGGGCGGGTGCAGTGACAGAACAACTGGTTGGATGAGTTTTAGGACCTGAATGAACTCGCTGCAGCAGAGAAGACATTCACACCGAGGTAAGAACACGAGACACTGAGCTCCTCCACACTCAGACATTTACAGTGTCAGGACTGGATCCTGCTGTAAAGATCCTGTTCTGTTCTGTCTCAGGCTCAGAGTGACTCATAATGGTTCTTCTCCCACTTTCTGTGCTCTTTAATTCTATATGAGCATGTTGCTGATCGCTCTTCAGCTTCAGAACAGCTCGGAGGTTTATTGACATGTGTTAACTCTTTCAGTATAAAGTGACTGTGCTGACAGAGAGAGTCGAGGGTCAGAGGTCAGAAAGTCCAGCTAAGAGGCACAAAGCTTTAATCTGCTGTTTATTTATTTAAACTCTGACACAGAAAAGCAAAGAGGAGCTTTCTGTGACACAACTCAAGTGATCTAAGATCATTTGATCCTGATTTAGAGAGTAATGTGGATTGTTTTCTCTGATGAGATGTAAATGTTGACGTGTTTTCTAGTCTGTGTCTCTGGCATCTTGATTGTGGTTGTGTTTCCTCAGACTGAATGTTTGTAGTGTGAAGATGTAGATGTGTGGAGCCTGCCTGGACTTTTACAGGAGTAGATTAAAGGTCCAGCGTGAAGGATTTGAGCTAATCTATAGGCAGAAACATCTCTCATCACCTGAAACTAAGAATCGTGTTTTCGTTATCTAAGATTTTCATGTCTACAGATGGAGCAGGTCCGGCAAGTTGCACTGCCACGTTTTCTTCAGTCGCCCAGAACAGAAAAACCAATCACTCTGTAATGGTGGCTTGTTTTAGTGGCCACTATAGGGGCGGGTGGAACGAGGGGTATGTAGTCGGTTGCAGTCTGCAGTGTCACCGGTAGCGGCAATAAATCTGAAACAGGACCTTTAACTGCTTCGTTTGCCACAAATGTTTTTTAAGTTACATCTTATTCAAAAAGCTGAATCACTCCGTCATTTTTATTGTTCCATGATCCTGCAGGTAAAGCTCACCTGTCCACACCTGTCCAGCAGATCATGGCGGCAGCAGAGTCCAGCCCTCTCACCACTCACGTGCTGAACACGGGAGACGGCGTCCCAGCAGCCCGGATGGCGCTGAGTCTTCACCGCCTGGACTCCGAGCTGAAGATCTGGAACATGATGAGTGTTGGGTAAAATACATCAGAACATCTGAAGTGTTTCTTTCGTTCTTTCTTTCTTCCTGGAGGACAGCAGGCGAGAGACAGACAGGCCTTCTGATCGTTAATGAAAATTTAAATTGAGCAATTTTATGATTTTCAGGACTACAAATGAAGATGGCCGCTGCCCAGGACTCATCAGCCGACAAGCTTTCAGCCCCGGCATGTACAAGCTGCGCTTTGAGACGGGTTCTTACTGGGAGACTCTGGGTCAGACCTGCTTTTACCCGTATGTAGAGGTGAGCTGCTGTGTTGATCTGTATCATGATAACTCAACTGTTGTATATTTGAACATGTGATAAAAGATTGTTTCCATTGCTGGTGTATATTTTAAATAAAAGCTCCAGCAACATGAAGGTTTCACGGTTTTAGAGGCTGAAAGAATCAAATATATTTATAGTGTAAATCATTTAAAAACTTCTCTTTAAAAAAAGACCAATAATGTAAGAAAACAGATAGACGCTGTTAACATCAGCAGCCTGTCAGGACTGAAAGCACCAGTCATCACCACAAGGTGTCGCCAGAACACACCTGGATGAACACCTGAGCTGGTTTTAGTTTGGGAGGATGTAAAAGGAACTGTCTGCGTTGTCATCAGTTAAACAGTGCTGGATTCAGACGTTTTGAAATAACTATATGTTAATGACTTTCAGTACAAGGATGAAAGTAAATATACTTAAATTCCAAAAGTTAATATATACCCATGACGCTGATTTCAGAATAAAAGATTATATTACTGATTATGATTACTGACGTCTTTAAATACTGCAGAGTATTAACCAATGATAATATATTGTAATGTAAATCAAATCAACTTTATTTATATAGCACCTTTCATACATGTAAAAATGCAATCCAAAGTGCTTTACATTAAAGAAAAGAAAATGAAACAAACCCCCTTAACATCCCCACACCGCGCACCCTCATTTATGTAACACACACACACACACACACACACACACACACTTGAGCATACGACACCGATGCGTACACCCCACAAGATAAAGTGGAATATGGCTGAGCACTGATAGACCAAGTGAGGACACACCATCTTATGGAAGCCATCCCCACCGAGAGCCGTCCAAGCCCACGACTTCGGGGGACGCCGCCACAGAGACCACCCCGACCCAGACAGATAGGGGCCCATACCACGGCCATAAAGCCCTGGAGCAGGACTCCCCAACTGTCGAGGCCCCGCCAACCCCCAGGACGGCACCCCCGCAGGCAGGCCGGACAGAGCCCCCAGAGTGGAGGGCCCCCGTGAGGAGAACACTGGAGCTGGAAACTAAGAAACAATAAATGAAATAAGTACTACAAGAAATGAAAAACCTCCTAAAACAACATAGATGAATGTTAATAGAAATTACTAAGAGCAAAACATAACTTTTAGGCACTAAACCCGTAAAAGCAGCATTCAAAATAAGTAAGTAAGTAAGTAAATAAGTAAGTAAATGAATAATAAAACCTTAAAGAGAAAATTAAAGGAATGTAGCAGGTGATCAAACATTATATTAATATTCTAAAAATGGCAACATAACAAGTAACTAAAGCTGTGAAACTAATGTAGTGGAGTAAAAATTACAATATTTCTCTGGAGTTGAAGTATAAAGTTGGATAAAATAGAAATACTAAAATAACAGAATAGTAGAGTATTTGAGTAAATGCATACTTAGTTACTTTCACCACACAATGCAGCATAATATCAGAATTATCACTGACTCAGGGTCTTGTTGGTTGATCAGCAAGACAACAAATCATTAATCACATGAGCCAACGTTTTAATAATCCTATTTGCAAACAACTTCACCATGTTTCTGTGTGTGTGTGTGTGTGTGTGTGTGTGTGTGTGTGTGTGTTTCTAGGTCGTGTTTACCATCAGTGATCCAGATCAGAGGTTCCACATCCCTCTGCTGATGAGTCGGTTCTCCTACAGCACTTACAGAGGAAGCTGAGGGACGAACAGCGAACAGATTTCATGACTTGGACTTCGCATAAGTTGTATTTTTATAAATATATATATAAAAAATTTGGTGTGCCATTATAATTATCATAATTGTTAATATAACTGCAGACATAGGAGCAGAAACATTTTATGGCGTTACTTTGCTCCACGAAAGACAAGGTGAAAAAGTTACTCGAGAATATATTTATAATTTCTGTCTCTTTAAATGATGTTTCATATTATTTCTCATTTCCTCTAATTTATCTGTTTCCCACAGAGACCCATATTTTATGTTTTGTCATTACTGCGAAGATTATAAAGCAACTGAAATCGTAATGTAATTAGTAGAATGTATTTTAATAAATGATTTATCATTTAAGACATTTTTCAAGCAGAAATGTGAAACGTTAGCTGGTTTCAGCTTCTTCACTGTGAAGATTTTCTACTGTTCTTTGTTTTGTATAGGCTAGAAATTTTAAGATGTATTGGGTTATGGACTGTTGATCTGACTCAAACTACTTGAAGCTGTCGCTATAGTCTATGAGAACTGATTTTTGAGATTTAATAGATTAATATGATAATTTGATTAATTGACAGTAATCAGCAGATTACTCAACAATAAAAAAATATTTGTTGCTTGCAGGTTACACAGAAACAAAACATACTTTTAAATAAAAAATATTGTAATGTGATGTGACTGTTTTCTTACATTTAACTTTTTTATTCTTTATATTAATCTTACGTCATCTTTAATTGTATTTCTTCCCACAAACAATAACATAAACATCCATTGTTTTATCATCTTGTTCTGTTGTCAAACCAAGTGTTTGTGTTACATGTGATATTAAATCATCCCAGTAAATCAGAGAGGCACCCATCTGCAGTCAAGATGGCCGACAAGGGGGCTGCCATATATCCAATCTATACCACAAGTCCCAACCGGAAGTTGGTTAATCACCAAAATAAAAGCCGCCAGTTATCAATCCACACCGGAAGTCTCAACGATTAAACTTCCACGATTAAATGACTCAGACGTATTTATAAGCTTGTTATAGTGTCAGTACTCGGCTCTGACAACTAGTGGTGCGAGCTGAGGCAGAATCTGTAAACTCTCTGGACTAAAAAGCTTTTTGGATCAATTCCAGGTCCAGTTTTCTATATTATATTCCTAAATCATTAGTTTTTAAAAGATTTCTATAAGATTTAAAACAAACAAAACAAACAAATAAAACCTCACCTTAGGCAAGTTTACTGATGTACAGTAGCAGCATTCAGACCTGAGGTCATTCTAACTGCTTTATAAAAATAAACATCACAAATAATAAAATATTTGTTTTAAATTCAGTTTGTGAATCCAGCTATTTATTTGTCTTCTGCAATTTAAAAAATGAATATTTTAAACCTTTTTAATTTGAACTATTTATCAATGGATTATCATTTTCTTTTATAATTCCTAATTTTATTACACATTAAAACATTGAAATAATGACACATTTATTACAATATTGAACTTTGTAGTTAAGTCTATTTTAGACAAATATTTTATTTTATTAATGCCGATATTTATTGCACAATTCGTTAAACGCTTTATTACTATTTTCTGTGAAACTTGTGGTCTGTCTGTGACAGAGAGACAAAACCCTCAGTCGAACTCATTAACTACAAAATACTTATCAAAAACAAAGATGGGAACATTAATATTTGAGGAATTTCTGCCTTAATGAATGAAAGAATGTTTGTGAGTTTGCCTAATTAAAGAAAATACCTCCTGCTCCTGATGGCGAGCAGCACAACATTTCCTACTGATCTGACAGAAAACATTAGAAAACACCAGGCTTGTAAAATCAGTTCGACTCATTTATTGCTTCATCACAGACGGACAGAAACCAAAGCAGTCTGTTTTGTTGAGGATGTTCAGGAGTCTCACAGTCTGAGGACAGAAGCTACGTCAGCAGTTCCTTCTGGTTCTGATAGTCTTTTCAGCATTCTCTGAGCTCTGAGCAGACACCTCACCTCTCCTCTGTCACTGATGCTCTGTGGATGGATGGATCACCCGCTGCAGAGCCTTCCTGTCCTGGGCCGAGCACCAACCAGACAACATGTCAGTCCACAAAACTTGGTGACAGGAAATCAGGATTCAGTTCAGGAAACCGTCGTCCAGCTCGTCCTCAGCAGCCGGTTCCTCTGCCCACACTTTCAGCTCCTGGCTGCTCTGGTTCTGGAGAAACCAACAGTGACCATCAGTACTCTGCAGATATATCAGCCATGTTTGATCCCCCTTGTAAAGTCCAGGTAAAAGATACTCACACTTTCCCTTCAGGCTCCTGTGGCGGCTCGTCTCCATTGTTTGGATCGTCTTGTTCATCTCGGTGATTGGTCCTTTCAACTGTCCGTCACCTGCAAGATGAGAAAGAAGAGCAGTGGTAGTTTCACGCCTCTTTGTGCAGGTTTTTATGTCTATTTGTGGAAGTTTTTTGTGAATTTGTGGAGGTTGTAGAGATTAAGTGTGTCATTATGGAGGTTTTGTGTGTATTTGTGGAGGGTTTGTGTGTTATTGTGGAGGTTTTGTGTATTTGTGGAGGGTTTTTGTGTCATTGTAGAGGTTTTGTGTATTTGTGGAGGTTTTGTGTGTTATTGTGGAGGGTTTTTGTGTTATTGTGGAGGTTTTGCGTGTCATTGTGGAGGTTTTTTGTATTTGTGGAGGTTTTGTGTATTTGTGGAGGTTTTGTGCATCATTGTGGAGGTTTTGTGTATTTGTGGAGGTTTTGTGCATCATTGTGGAGGTTTTGTGTATTTGTGGAGGTTTTGTGTGTTATTGTGGAGGGTTTTTGTGTTATTGTGGAGGTTTAGTGTATTTGTGGAGGTTTTGTGTGTTATTGTGGATGTTTTGTGTATTTGTGGAGGTTTTATGTGTTATTGTGGAGGGTTTTTGTGTTATTGTAGAGGTTTTGTGTATTTGTGGAGGTTTTGTGCATCATTGTGGAGGTTTTGTGTGTTATTGCGGAGGTTTTGTGTGTTATTGTGGAAGTTTTGTGAGTATGTATGGTAGTTTTTAGTGAATTTGTGAAGTTTTGTGGGGTTTTGTATTTATTTATGGTTATTTTGTGTGTCATTGTGAAGATTTTTAGTCTTTTTTGGGAGGTGTTGAGTGTATCTGTAAAAAGCATTTAACATGTGTACACACTGAGAGCGTCAACATTAGAACCAGTGACAGGTGAAATAAATAACATGGATCATTGTGTTCCAATGCCATGTTCGGCTGTGAAACCATGAGTCCTAGCATTCATGTGGACGTCTCTTTGACAAACAGCAGTCACCCAAACACAGCTGCAGACCGAGTACACCCCCTCATGGCAGCAGCACTCCTTGATGGCAGTGCCCCCCCAGCAGGACAACGCGCCTGCAACACTGCAAAAACTGCTCAGGAATGACCCGAGGAACGTGGGAAAGAGCTCAAGGTGTCAACCTGGCCTCCAGATTCCCCAGATCTCAATCCAGCTGAGCTTCCACTGGATGCAGTCTGAGCCAAGAACGATCCATGGGGGCCCCACATGGATGGGATTTGGTTCTGACGCATCCAACAGATGCTCAACTGGATTGGGATCTGGAGAATGAGGAGGCCAGTTTGACACCTTGGGTTCTTTGCCATGAGGGGGTGTAGTTGCTCTGAACTGTGTTTGGGTGGGTGGTGTTTGTCAAAGAGGCTCCACAGAAATGACAGAACTCAAAGTTTCCCAGCAGAACATTTGATTGAAACAAGATGATCAATGCTCATTTCACTCGTCAGTTGTTTTAATGTTTTGGCTAAACAGTGAAGATATACATGTTAAATACTTTTCATATTTTGCATAAATCGATTTTTTAAACTATATTACTATCATATAGTTATTATTGTTATTATTAGTGGGCTGTGCTCGCCAGCCCACTATGGACACCTCTATAGCAAAGCTATAGGTGTCCATTGTGAAGACTTTTAGTCTTTTTTGGGAGGTTTTGAGTGCATCTGTAAAAAGCATTTAACATGTGAATACACTGAGAGCACCAACATTAGAACCAGTGACAGATGAAATAAATAACATGGATCATTGTGTTCCAATGCCATGTTCGGCTGTGAAACCATGAGTCCTAGCATTCATGTGGACGTCTCTTTGACAAACAGCAGTCACCCAAACAGCTGCAGACCGAGTACACCACCTCATGGCAGCAGCACTCCTTGATGGCAGTGCCCCCCCAGCAGGACAACGCGCCTGCAACACTGCAAAAACTGCTCAGGAACGACCCGAGGAATGTGGGAAAGAGCTCAAGGTGTCAACCTGGCCTCCAAATTCCTCAGATCTCAATCCAACCGAGCTTCCACTGGATGCAGTCTGAGCCAAGAACGATCCATGGGGGCCCCACATGGATGGGATTTGGTTCTGACGCATCCAACAGATGCTCAACTGGATTGGGATCTGGAGAATGAGGAGGCCAGTTTGACACCTTGGTTTCTTTGCCATGAGGGGGTGTAGTTGCTCTGCAACTGTGTTTGGGTGGGTGGTGTTTGTCAAAGAGGCTCCACAGAAATGACAGAACTCAAAGTTTCCCAGCAGAATATTTGATTGAAACAAGATGATCAATGCTCATTTCACTAGTCAGTTGTTTAATGTTTCAGCTGAACAGTGAAGATATACATGTTAAATACTTTTCATATTTTTCTGAAATTGAATTTCTAACTAAATTATTCATACTTTCACTGTATTTTGTCGAACAGCTTCAGTTACTAGTTACTTTGCAGATTCATATAATCAATATTAAATATTCGCTGATCAAACATGATGTATTATTATAGATTAAGCTACCCAGCATTAAAAGCAGAAAGTTAAGAACTTAGAGAGGAAATTAATGTGAGACAAGCCAGTGTGTTGGCATACTCATACAGCAATTCTGTGGAAAGACAGGTGATTTTTGAGTCTCATTCCCAGGTCGTCAAATAATGCACTTTGTGGGCCATTAACAGGACTCATAGAGAGTCTAGTTGTTAACAGTGAGAAGACTTGTATTTTCATATACATTTTATTTCAAGATATATTTTTTATACATAGTTTTTGTGTTTATCCAGTAGCTGTGAAAACACTCCTTGAATCCTGTGGGTTTTGAGGTGGGCCTAAGTCTGCTCTGGTTGGCCTGTTCACACAAGCCTGAAAACCAGGCTTGCCTGGCAGACAACTGGATCGCTATTACTGAACCTTTGTGATGAGAAAACCACGGTGGTGAACTGGTTGTCATAGCTTACTGCACTCAACATTGTTTAGTTAACACTGTTAGCCTTTATACCTTGATGTTTCTCCAGCAAAACAACTTTCAAGGCTTCATAAAGCTGATCAAGCACTCTCTGAACGCACATTTGCATGCTGGAGTGGAGATGTACCTGAACTGAGAACAAACCTTCAATACACTCAGAAGGACACAGACAAACTAACAACCGCTCAAGCTGGCGAAAGCTATTAGTTCGAAAGACAACGACCTCAAAGGCTTCAGAAAGCTTGACAAACACTCTCTGAATGCACATTTGCGCCCTCAAGTGGAGATGTACCTGAACTGAGAACAAACCTTCAATACAGTCACAAGGACGCAGACAAACAAACAACCGCTCAAGCTGTTTGTAGCTATCAGTTCATTGTACTTCTACCATAAACATGACCTCAACAACTGTCTCCAAAACGAAAAATGTCACCAAAGCACAATCAGATCCTTATTAGTGGCCTGCAGGGCAGTGAGGCCGAGGGCCCTGTAACAGCTTTGTAATGATCTCTGCATGGTGTTATCAAGCAGGATGCTGTTGCACTGAGTTGCAAAGAAAATGAATTCCTGCAATTGTTTTCATTTTGTTTTATCACAGAGGTTCAACATTATCTTCAAGCAAAGGCATCGCATGACCATGCTCACTGAGGTCGCATGTGAATCTCGTCATGGACATGAGGGCAGAGAACAGAGCTGCATTGTGGCGTCAGGCTAGCTTCTGCCGTGGCCCTGAGCATGTCCCTAGCCAGGCCGAGGCCCAAGCTAAACACGACCACTATGTGCTCGCTTCTACCAACCATAGGTTTGTATCATCAGACAGAGACCCGCTATTAGGTATGAATACACGTACAGGGACCTGTAAGTTGGTGGGATCGCACAAGGGCTCAGAGCATACGCTATTACCAATACCTGCAGGTGATCAATGGCCTGCTGGCTGCCATTCATGGAAACCACAGCTATCAGCTCTGATGGACAGCACTCAGGCTTTTGCCATTGAAGATAGCTGAAGTCTGGTCAAGTTAACCTGTAACTTACAATGTTAACACCAGGTTTGCCTGGCAGACCACTAACAACTGGATTGCCCTTACTGAACTTTTCCCTAGAAAGCTCTATACCACGAGGCCTCCAAAACAACACGTCTCTCCTCAGTTCTGCTGTAGCTGTAGCTCTCAATGCGCTGCACTTCTACCACGAATAAGAACGCCAATGTTAACAACAGGCTCTGCTCAACATAGTTTATACACTCAGAAGGACGTAGACAAACTAACAACCGCACAAGGGAAACCTTACACAGGCCACCAGAAATTAACATATCTCCTGTCACTCTGCTGGTGTTTGTAGCTCTGTTTGCTGCACCTCTACCATGAATGAGACGACAATAACTGCTTCTAAACTAAGAACTGAGCCACCGCACAGCTGCACGTCAGAAACTGATTACAATCCTTTTCAGTTGCCTGCTACGGGAATAGGCCGAGACTAATGTTAATGTTGAATCTACAAACATGAAGCTGTCCATTTAAAATGTAAAAGTCCCAGCTCAAAACCCACAGGGTTCAAAGGAAGTCTGGTTACAGTGCCTAAATGCATTTATGTGATTTAATTCATAAAGTATTTAACATGTGTATACACTGAGAGCACCAACATTAGAACCAGTGACAGGTGAAATAAATAACATGGATCATTGTGTTCCAATGCCATGTTCGGCTGTGAAACCATGAGTCCTAGCATTCATGTGGACGTCTCTTTGACAAATAGCAGTCACCCAAACACAGCTGCAGACCGAGTACACCCCCTCATGGCAGCAGCACTCCTTGATGGCAGTGCCCCCCCAGCAGGACAACGTGCCTGCAACACTGCAAAAACTGCTCAGGAACGACCCGAGGAACGTGGGAAAGAGCTCAAGGTGTCAACCTGGCCTCCAAATTCCTCAGATCTCAATCCAACCGAGCTTCCACTGGATGCAGTCTGAGCCAAGAACGATCCATGGGGGCCCCACATGGATGGGATTTGGTTCTGATGCATCCCATAGATGCTCAACTGGATTGGGATCTGGAGAATGAGGAGGCCAGTTTGACACCTTGGGTTCTTTGCCATGAGGGGGTGTAGTTGATCTGAACGGTGTTTGGGTGGGTGGTGTTTGTCAAAGAGGCTCCACAGAAATGACAGAACTCAAAGTTTCCCAGCAGAACATTTGATTGAAACAAGATGATCAATGCTCATTTCACTAGTCAGTTGTTTTAATGTTGTGGCTAAACAGTGAAGATATACATGTTGAATAAAATATGATTATATCATTTATATATATGTAAATGAGATCAAATAAATGCAGGCGTTTAAGACGTACTGTTTATATTTCCTCTCAGTAAATAAAACCCATTTAAAATGCTGAACTGAAACAAGGCCAGTCACCAAAAATATAGCACTTAGTAAAATCCATTTAAAATACTACTTTTACTTGTACATCACTTGTTTGCAAATTTGTTTGCCTTTTTAAAAGACAAACAGAAAAAAGAGGGAGAGCGACTAGTGTCCCAACAGTGACACTGTCGTGGCTTCTGCCAACCCAAACTGTTGGTATTCAACGACCTGTGAATGAGACTCGACGATCCTCTAGAATCATTTACTGATCTTAGAGTATTATTGAACCGCAACTGACAAATCTCACACTTTCTGCCTTTAATTTTTGCACCTGTTTTAGCACTGACCTTGTTGGACCAGGTGTCTCTCCTCTCCTGGTCTGACCACTTTACAGGTCAGAGCTGTTCCACCTGAAGCTGAAGACAAGTCCCACTGTTCACCTGGAGAGAGGAGGAAGAACTTTAATATAACATGATAACTACAGGCATATGTATGTCTCTGTGTGTATGTATGTGTGTATGTATGTGTATATATGTGTGTATATATATATATATATGTATGTATGTATGTATGTATGTATATATATATATATATATATATATATATATATATATATATATATATACACACACATATATATATACACATATATATACACATACATACATGCATACATACATGCATACATACATAATCTGGAAAAAGAAGATGTAATCAGATTACAGACACATCAAGTAAAAAGAGGATTTCTTACACGATTATAATTTCATACTAAAGAATGATATAGCAGTCTGTAACCATGTGCATGACATCACTCCCGAAAACTCACATCACTCTGCACTGTAAAATCTATCAATAAATATGTTTCTTAAAGGTAAACCAAATGTATTAAATCCTGAGAACATTTAGTGCTTTACACACAAGCAATATGACTTTAAAGTCTATCTTTTGACACACATGGAGTCAGTGCAGTGATTTGAATAACATATTAAACCAGAACTGAGACAAACACACTGAATCCATTCTGTGCAGCTACACTGAGGCTGCATATTGTGTGTTAAACTACTTTAGCTGCTCAGAATGACCTTCTAGATGCTGACATACTAACATACTGTGACATTACTAACACAACATGGAGCCTGTTAGCTAACTGTGCTGTACTCAGATATTCAGCTGTAACGATGCTAGTATTAACAAGCTAACATTACACAGCACGTGGCGTCATGCTAACACTCTCCCACAGACACACACGTTAGCTAACATGCAAACCTGCCTGTAAAAACACGACGATTAAATGACCCAGTCGTCTTTATGAGCTCGTTATACTGTCAGTACCCAGCTAATGTGTCCTCACCCGTTATTAAAGGCAGCTGAGCCGCTGCTAACGTGTTTCCAAACCGTGCAGTGCATCTGCAACAACTTTAAAGTCAGCTAGCTAACATAACATAACGTAACCACTCACTGAAACTGACCTGCAAACGTTAGCTAACCAGCTTTCTAAAGTACAGATACATTTCACAAAAGTTTCATGCCGACTTTACCTGACTCACAACTTGTTTTGAGAGTGACCACCGGTAATTAACTGTGCATTATTTATGTAACAAACAGGCAGAGATAAAACGACCAAAATCACAGTGGAGTTCGGTGCACCGAGCAAAACGTAACAGCTGTCGCGGATTTAATTGGATGTAATTAAAGGATTATGTTCCAGCCGAATTTACCTCAACACTTAACAATTAAATGAGACCTCTTCAGCTTCTGTTCAGAGTTATTTCAGAAACATTTGAAGCAAACACAAATCTCACCACATGAGAGGGAGTCTGGCTCCATTTTAACCTGCAGACAACATGAAGGTATGTGGAGCTCTGACATATGAAGGAACATCACCTGGGCTGATTACCTGAGATCTGTAGATAATAACTGAGCTGTACAGCTCCCACACAGACATAATACACCTGTACTGAGCAGGTAACTGGGCACATAAAGCAGAATCATACAGAACAGTTTACTCACCGTGTTCGTGTCCTCAGAGAAGAGCCGCAAAGACCAGAGTGACCTCTGTCAGCAAGTTAAATACACATAATTAGTTTTGGAGGGAAATGCAGTAACTTCGCGCGGGAAACCGCCCCTTTTGGCACGCACCACCTGGATTCGCCAGAAAATCTGTGGGCGGGACTTATTTGACCTGGTTTATGCTGATAAATCCACAGAGACCAACAGCTCAGTTGGTACAGCAGGTATCCCAAATATAGAGGTTTTGCCTCAGAATGGTTCAACTCCTGGTTCAGGGTGTTTTACTGCATCCTGTTTCCTGTGATTTCTCAAGCTGTTTTGTCAAAAGAGGCTAAACTCAAAATAAAACAAATATTATTAGAACCAACACAGACAAACAATTGATAATCCGATTAAAAATGGTCACTTTTTTATTGATATTTCATTTCTCTGGTCTTTATTTGTTATTATTACAATACTAACAGAATGTACTAAGTTACTTTACTTTAATATTGTAATTGGGTGAGTTCAGGTAATTAGTGCACCTCAGCACAAGTGTCGTCGATTTTTGACTGTAATATGTCAACAAATGAAATGAAGATTTTGAACCCGGATTTATCCACAGTTCAGATTTATTTATATTGTTTTGCAAAATAATACACAAAGAGACTTCCGGTATGGATTGGATAAATGGCGGCGCCCTTGTCGGCCATGTTGACTGCAGATGGGTACTCTTTTTTTGTAAAAAATTGTTTTATTTATTTTTTTATTTGAAGTATCATCAAATTACAAACAATTAAGGCACAATTGTGATACAAAGATTGAAAATGTTGAACCAGCTAGCAGGACAAATGAAAAGAAAAGAAAAAAAGAAAAGAAAATAGCAATGTGAGGGTCTTATTCTAGGAGGGTAAATAAGTCCAAGAAAGAAAAGAGTCTCTGGGCATTTTTGTTTGTCATGTAGTACAAGGTTTTTTTTGTGTGCATATTTTGAGTTCATTCTTCTATCCGTTGATGTGGGGCTTCACCTTAAGATTTTTGCATCTATGAATGAAATGTTTTCCAAGCGTGATTAAATTGTTCACTAAGAAGTCTAAGTTTTTCTCCTCTAATTGCACTCCAGCTTTAATTGACATCCAGTTTAACGGATGCAAAATAATTTGTTTGGTTAACCACCAGCTTTGAAACAATACCCAAAATTGTATAACATGTTCACATTCAAAGAAAATATGTTCCACCGTTTCAATGTCACTCTCGCAAAAACCACATAAAATATTGTCCCAATTAAATCTTACATGTAAGAAGTGGTTTGATGGATAAATATCATTTAGTATTTTAAATGTGACCTCTTTTGCTTTATAAGGGATTGGATAAGATCAATATCGTTTCCTTATTTTTCTTGCCTCCACAACACTCTTAGAACATATTTTCTTTTTAGTTGATAAGGGTAATATTGTGCAGTCAAAATATTTCTAATAAACTTATTAGAAAATAATTTACTACCTAAACTGACTCCTTCCACACATAGTGATCTCATTTCCGGAACATTTGAATGCATCACCAGTTGTTGAGTCATTGTTTGAAAGGGAATTGGAATGGTTTAATTATTTTATTGTCCTCCATAGTTGAGCACTAAAAGTTATATTTAACACAAAGTTTCTCATGAGTTAGGAAATTGCCATGATCATCCAATAGATGTGAAACAGCCCAAATTCCTTAATCAAACCAGGTCCCCAAAAACAATGATTTATGATTGGTCAGTATATATCTATTATTCCACAAGGGTGAGTTGTGAGGAGTAAAAGTGTGCTTATATAATAAGTTCCAGCAGAGGAGAACTTGCTGGTGATAGTCTGAAAGTTTCACAGGCAGTTTATATGTCAGTACTCTTGGTAAATCGCACAGTCATCGCATGTTTTGGTAACAGTTACATGAGGTTGAGTGATGCGTTGAGAAAGTGCCTTTCCGTCTCAGCCAATCAGTGACAAGGTACGCTGCGAGGCCCCGGGGCTGCCTGTTCAGATGCCTGAGAGTAATAAAGTATTCTTAAATGAATTAAATGCGTTTATCTATATAAAATTAATATCTTATCTTATTATAGAATTAATGGCTTGGTTTATGACCTTAAGACATTTTTGGTTCGATGAATCTTCTTCTCCGTACTATAATTTCCGGCAGGTATTCGG